>JANBXA010000731.1:6902500-7015000 GCA_030556225.1 Cricetiscus sungorus | reverse complement strand
CATATCTTTTACTATATTTGTGTGTGTGTGTGTGTGTGTGTGTGTGTGAGAGAGAGAGAGAGAGAGAGAGAGAGAGAGAGAGAGAGAGAGAGAGAGAGAGAGAGAGAGAGAGCCATCATGCACTTGTGCCATCCTGAGGACAACTTGCAGGAATAGTCAGTTCTCTCTAACATAGTTCCTGGAGTGGAACTCGGGAAGGGTAAGATGTTCCCACCTGCTAAGCTATCTCATCGGCCCTTACTTACTTATTTACTTTATTTAGTTACTTTGAGACTATATCCCTGACCCGGCTGTTATTAATTTCTTAAAACTTTGCCTAAGGTAATTTGGTTGGGGTGCACTCATACAATCCCTACACTTGGTAGTTTAAAATGTCAGGATCCGGAGGTCAAGGACATCCTTGGCTATGTAGTGAGTTCCTGTCTCTAAAACACACTAGCACAAACTAAACCAAAAGAGGGCATCTGACAGAGGTGCAAACCTTGCTACGGCTTTGAAAACCTGATACACAGCATGTGTATCGACTGGCCAGGCTTACCAGGCCAGCCCCAGTTCTAGCCTACACTATCACATCCCAGGGCAGGAATGCTGGCATTCTGAAGTGGTTCTGACAATCATGTTTGATTGACACATGTTTACAGGCAGTTTCCAAGGCAAACTATTTAAAAATATGTGGTTTTAGGTGAGCATAGTGGTGCCCAGCGCTTGGAAGGTGTAATCCCAGCATTCAGGAGGCTGACCTGGGATACATACTGAGATCTTGTCTCAAGGAGAGATGGGGTGAGAGAAGAGGGAGAGGGGAGAAAGAATACCAGCAGGAACTTTAGAAATAAGAAAGGAACCGCCATTGTCCTAACATATATTCCCCTTCATTAAATTCGAAGATTACGATGTATATTAGGGTAGGGGATTTTGTTGTTTTTGTGTTCTCAGTGTCACAGCTCTTTACATTTAACAAAAAGAAGGTAAACTTAGAAGTCCAAATTTGCAGGGAGAATTAGCATCGCTTCCCAACCTACCCCTCTTCTCCCACTGCTGCCCCCCCAACCCCCGGGCTGAGATCACACCATGAGTCTTGCTGTTCCCATAAGCACCCTGCCCTGTACTCCACCCACAGCCTAGAGCTGCATTTTCTGAAGTGTGAAGTGAATTGAAGTCCCCCGAAGAAAGCCGATGCTCAGCGAAGTTCCCACACGCTGGCTGTGGCTAGCAGATGAACAGTGCAGATCCAAAGCAGAACCAAGATCACCCAGAGCCTTCCTTAGTCCTCCCGGACAGCCCTTCACTCTCAGCCTCTGTATCTCTCCTAACAGCCTCATGACCTGTGGGTAAATTCTTGGGATGATTCTCTAGGCTTCGCAGACCTCTGGCTTTCACAAACGCCCAGGCCACAGATGCTGTTAGAAGCGGAAGCTTCCTGGTTCTGCTGCTGTAGCCCGACTATCTGCACTCAGAGTTATTGGTAAACATACCAATGACTCCCTTTTGGTTTGTGACTGTAAAACTTCATCTGACTCTTTCTGTGGTAGAGTCTAAGGATAATCCGAGTCTGTTCTGGTGCTGAGGCCTTGGTCATGCAGAAGTTATTTCATATTTGTGTTGAGGTGGGGGTATTCTGTCTGGCACCCACAGAGTGAACTGGAAAATAAGGTTCAACTACCAATCCATCATTGGAGGAGAAATGTTGGAGGAGGGAGGGGCAAAGGGAAAGGGTTTAGAAATGTAGACCTGAATAAGACAAATGTATTTACTCTTAGAGGAATGCGGTGGCCCACACTGGTAATTCCTGCATCAAGGAAGCAGAGGCAGGACGGTCACCACAAGTTTGAGGCCAGCCAGGGTTCTATAGCACGTCTCAAAACTCCACCCACTTTTTTTTCTTTTTAAAGCAAATAAAACATACACATAACTTTCTAGTGCAGGATTATTTAAACTTGGTGCTATTAGCATTGGGCTGTACAGCTTTTATGGGTGTGGGTTTATCCTGTGTTTGGTAGGTTTTTCAGCAGTGCCTTTGTACTCAACCCACCAGATTCTAGGTTTCTAAGCATGTGGGATTGGAGTGGCAAAACTATCTTAATTCTTATTTCAGAATTACGCCAATTCTCTAAGTGGCTCTGTGAATATTTGATGGATGAATAATTTCCTTAAAAAAAAATAGAAAGAGGTGTTTCCTCCATCTTGATCTATGGATTGAGTTCCATCTTGATCTATGGATGAGCTCATGGTACTCAGCTGCTAGAAGTCTGTTTATAAATCAGTCTGGTAGGTGGTGCTTGTCATTCCAGCACAAGGGAAGCTGATGTGGGAAGAAGACAGATAGCGGCTCTAGGTAAGCCTCGGCAGGATAGCAAGTTCATGCCAGTGTGGCCTAAGAGAAAGAGGGAGAGGGAGACAGACAGGGGGAAACAAAGAAAGCTACCTATGCTCAATCGGTTTCCTTTGATGTGGTATAAAACTCAGATTCTGTAGGACCTCAGAGGCTCCCAAGGACTTCACTGTCCTTAGTTCCACCCTACTCCCGATTATCTGGCCACCAGTGTCATTTTTAAGGACAGAGTCACAAATCTCCTCAGTGGACCATCCTCACACCTGTTTTAATCTATCGCTTTGCACAGTAAAAGAGGACGACACTACATAATCTTATCTCAGAATTTAATTTAAACTAATACCACCAACAACATTATGGAAAACAAACTTCACTTGGGTTTTGTTCTTTGTTTTTTCTTTTCTCCTTCCTTCCTTGTTTGTTTTTCATCAAGGTCTTACTCTGTAGCCCAGACTCCTGTCTCAAAATGTGAGTGTGTGAGTGTGTGTGTGAGTGTGTGTGTGTGTGAGTGTGTGAGAGTGTGTGAGTGTGTGTGAGTGTGTGTGTGTGAATGTGTGTGTGAGTGTGTGAGTGAGTTTGTGAGTGTGTGTGAGTGTGTGTGAGTGAGTGTGTGTGAGTGTGTGAGTGTGAGTGTGCATGTGTGTGTGTGAGTGAGTGTGTATGTGAGTGTGTGTGAGTGTGTGTGAGTGTGTGTGTGAGTGTGTGAGTGTGTGTGTGAGTGTGAGTGTGCATGTGTGTGAGTGTGTGAGTGTGTATGTGAGTGTGTGTGAGTGTGTGTGTGAGTGAGTGTGTGTGTGAGTGTGTGTGATTGTGTATGTGAGTGTGTGAGTGTGTGTGAGTGTGTGTGAGTGTGTGTGAGTGTGTGTGTGAGTGTGTGTGAGTGTGTGTGTATGTGAGAGTGTGAGAGTGTGTGTGAGTGTGTGTGAGTGTGTGTGAGTGTGTGTGTGAGTGTGTGTGAGTGTGTGTATGTGAGTGTGTGAGAGTGTGTGAGTGTGTGTGAGTGTGTGTGAGTGTGTGTGTGAGTGTGTGTGAGTGTGTGTGTATGTGAGAGTGTGAGAGTGTGTGTGAGTGTGTGTGAGTGTGTGTGTGAGTGAGTGTGAGTGT
Source organism: Cricetiscus sungorus (assembly GCA_030556225.1). NCBI lineage: Eukaryota > Metazoa > Chordata > Mammalia > Rodentia > Cricetidae > Cricetiscus > Cricetiscus sungorus. Next base: position 7,011,567 of record JANBXA010000731.1, on the reverse strand, counting down.
GTGAGTGTGAGTGTGTGAGTGTGTGTGTGTGTGTGTGTATTCAAGTGCACAGAGATAAGGTGTTCTCTGTCAATCATTTGGGTCTGTCGATCCAATTCAGGCCAGCAGGCTTGGTGCTGAGCACTTCTGCCTACTGTTCTGAGATGTGTCCCCCGAGTCACCCATCCAGAGAGTTTTAAACTTTTAATTAGAACTCTTCCCGTAAAATTTCAAAACAAACAACAACAAAAACAAACAAACTAAAACAAAACAGTACCTAAAACAGCAGTCTGTGAAAAGTGCCTGTTTGTGAAGTCAGACTGTAAAAGCTGCTTATTGGAATGCCCACCGTGGTAACAAAGTCTATTCCTGTTGGGGCTGGGATTTGAAATCTGGGGCAGGGCATTATCAGTTTTTCTGTTAAACCTTTCCTGATCACACCTGAGCCTCATGCACGCAAGACAAACAGGCTTCTGATTCAGACCTACAGCCCAGCCATGCTCTTTGGTTCGCTTGAGACAGCGTGTAGAACTCGCTATGCAGTCGAGGGTGGCTTTGAACTTCAGATGCTCTGACTTGTCTTCTTCAGCGCTGATATACAGGAGTGCACTAACCTGCCTGGCCTTACTTTGTGATTTTTAAATAAGAAGTATAGGTTTTGTTTGTTTTTGAGGCACGTCCTTCCTGTGTAGCTGAGGCTAGCCTCATGATGAAGCTCCTCCTGCCTCAGCCTTTGCGTACAGGGATTATATGACTGCTGAATCATGCCATGTATCAGACAGCTTCATAGAATATTAACAGATTAGATGCAAACATTAATACTTTAGTTATGTCCTTATTTGGTTAAGGAACATATTTCACTTTGATACAGATTTATCTTTCAAATTTTGTTGATTTTCTTTTTGGCTTAAAATGCTGTATTTATTTTGAGAATTTCAATTATGAGTACTTTTTATATTATCTTCCCCTTCTCTCTAACTCTTCCCTCTTCTCCTCTGTGCCCCCTCTCAAACTCATGGCATCTTTTAATTTATTTTTGTTATATACACACATATGTACAAATACAAAATTATAGAACGTTTCGTGAATTTATATCATCTTTGCACAGGGGACCATGCTTATTGTTTCTGATATGCTTCAGTTTACTGCCAAATTGAGACCACTGGATTTTGGTCACCTGCAGGTTCTTTAGGAATGTGTATTTTATTTTGTGTGTATGAGTATTTTACCCAAAACGAATATGTGTGCCTGGCATGGCCTGGTGCTCACGGAGTGTTCCTGGCGCCCAGAGCAGTCAGACGAGGATGTCAGATCCCCTAGAACTGGACTTGTAGGTGCTGTGACCCAACATGTGGGTGCTGGGAACTGAACTCAGGTCCTCTCTACAAAATCAACAGTGTGCCATCTCTCCAGCCCCTGCATATCTCCGTAAGATGAAAGCAGAATCAAGGTTTGAATTTGTTTTAATGTGATGCTGGGGACGGAACCTAGGCCCCCCCAGGAGCATGCCAGCAGGCTGCACTACTGAGGTCTCCGTCCTCTTTTGACTTTCTGTTTTGAGATGGTTTTCCTCAGTTACCAGGGATCTTTTTGAACTTGATTTGTAGCCTAGGTGGGTCTTGAACATGCAGCCCCTCTGCCTCGGCCCTCTGAGCAGGATTACAGGACGCTTGGGTCAATTACTTAACGATTGAGTATTTGAGTCACACCCACTCCCCCCTCCAGAAATTCTGAGGAAGACCCTTTGTAAACCTAAACCTCCCTTTCCCCTGCCCTCTTCTGAGATAGCCCAGGCTGGTTTTAAACTTATTATGTCCTGGGCTTACAATTCTCTTAACTCCACAGGAATCACAACATGCACCACCACACCCAAGCTCTCTTCCTTTTGAGACAGGGTCTCAATATCTAACCTGGGGTTCTGCCTCTGCATTCTGAGTGCTGGGCAGAAAGCTACCCAATGTCCACTGCTCTGCTCATTTTTTTTTTTTTTTGATAGTGATAACCTTGGCTTGCATTATTGACAATAGAATTATGTTTTATTAAATCGACTACTTCTAACAGATCTGTTGAGTCTCATCCCTTCTATACCATATCCAAGGGGAAAAAAAGAAAATAGAAAGATAGTGCAGGGCAGAGGGGGTCAGGGTGCAGTGCAGGGCAGGGCAGAGAGGGGCAGGCCAGGCCAGGCCAGGGAGTGGTGCACTTTCCAGTGCGCAGATAAGCCCGATTTTGTGTGCTCACTACAGAGCAGAGCTTTGCTGTTGTCACCCCCTGATCATTTGTGTGACATCCGTGTGGCTTGACTAAGAATGGCCCCACAGGCTCATTTATTTGAGTGCTTCCCCACCAGAGAGTGGTGCTAGTTGAAGGGATTGGAAAGATTAGGCGGAGTGGCCTTGTTGGATGGGTAATTTCTGAGGCTTCAAGGCTCCTGCCAGGTCCAGTGTCTCTCTCCCCTTTCTGGTCAGGATGTAGCTCTCAGCTCCTCCAGCCGCACTTGCCATCCTTGCCTCATCCTTATCATGGCTATGGTGGACTAAACCTCTGAAACTGTAAGCCAGCTCCCAGTTAAATGCTTTCTTTTGTCACAGTTGCCTTGGTCAGGGCGTCTCTTCACAGTAGCAGAACACGGGCTAGGACAACATTTTAGATATTTTCTTTCTTCTAGTTCCAGATTTGGCAGCAGAAGACAGGATATTTGGGAACACTTGGTAGAGAATGACACCTCATTTGCCTGTGTCTTGCTGCCTTGTCCTGGGCTTCCTCGTCCTCACTTGTCCCACTTGCTGCTGTATTTCCTCCTGGGATTGCTGTCCCTGGCTCCTGTGACACTCTAAGTCTTATGTCCTGGTGATCTTCCAGATCACACCACTGAGATCTTTCTGTGTCAGAAGTCTGAGCTGGACACTAACCTGCTTAACTCTCCCCTTCCTTTCCCTCTTTTCCTGTCCTGTCCCCTCTCCTCTCCTTCCCTGCTTTGAGACAGAATCTGGCTACCTAGCAGTGAGTGGCCTGGAATTCAGTGTGTAGAGCAGGCTGGAACCTTTCCCCTGGCAGTCCTGCCCTCTGCTTCCAGAGAGTTGGGTTGCAGTCACCGGTCTCCAGGGCACGACTTTGACATTCAGTGTTCGTTCCTTATAGCCTCGCATGTCTTCTTGTGTTTTTAAAGGTATCTACTAACTCTCCTATAATCAATGTGTTCACTGAACTTCCCTCATCAGCAGCCCACAAAGATGGCGTGTTCCTTGAGAAGCAACCATAAAGGGAACACTGTCTGTGCCATTTGTTCTGGATTAGAACCTTCTTCCATTGCCTGATTAGACTTCTGCGTTTGGGACTCAGGCTCTCCTGCTGGGAATCAAGCCACACACAATTTAGTATCATAAAAGAGGAAACACTCTAAGCTCATAAATCCCAGCATCCTGATTACAAGACTGGCCCGTGTCGTGTCTTTTCCATACTCTTGTGAAAAATCTGTTCTTCATGGCTTCTTACATGTCTGGAGTCAGGGCTGGGATGGCTGAAAAGTAGGTACAAACAGGACTGTCAACCAGTATAACTCCATCTGGCCACCCCAACACAGCAACCTCCAGGTAGATGGGCTTTTCATTGGAAACTCAGGTGTCCAACAAATACATTCCAGACATCAAATGGTGCTGCCTAGCCTTTGGGACATGAAGTCACACCTACTGTCATCTACTGCGTAAAGTAGATGTGCACGCGAAGGGACGTAAGGTATCTCAGTGCTTTAACAATGGCAAATATTAGACACCCTTACTGTTTCCATGATCATTTCTGAGACAGAAGGACCTGGCAGATGAGAGGGGTCAGCGTGCAAAGGCATTGCTGTCAAGCCTGAAGACCAGAGCTCTGTCCCCTGATCTCACATGGTAAAAGAAGAAATCTAACTCCTGAAATGTATACTGTGACTCCTATATATGCTGTGGCATGTGCCCTCCTTCACACAATATATTCAAATATAATTTCAAAACCCCCCTTTAAAAAGAACAAAAAAAAAAAAAAACCCCAAAAACAGAAAGGCAAAGGTGGACATAGTGGAAATCCTAGCACTTAAGAGGCAGAGGCAGGAGGATCAGGAATTCAAGTCATTCTATCATACATACAAAGTTTAGGGCTAGCCTAGTCTACACAAGACACCATCCCCAAAACAAACAAACAAAAACAACCAACCAAACAGACAAAATTTGAGGAGAAATCTGGGCAAGGGCACACATACCCATAACCCCAGAAGGGGTTATGGCAGAGTTGATTCCTGTTGGAAGCCGGTCAGGAAGGACAGGAAGTTAAAGGTGACATTGCCTAAGAAGCAGCCAAAAGGCAGGAAGTAGCCACTAAATATCCGCTACTGTTTTTCATCAACACCGCTTGCTGGTTCTTCAGACTGAAATTCTTACCTTCCTCACTGCCTGAGGAAGATGCAGATGGATTGATGCCTCCTTTGGGGGTTCCTTTGCCCCCTCAGGCTGTGGTAGGCTCACCCCTGGCCTGCATAGTACCTCACAACCTCTAGTTTGTGCAATTGTACCCCCTGCTAGTCTGAGGCCGTCGGGATAAGGACAGTGAACTTGGGGTCATCACAGCATCAGGAAACTGGAAAAATGCACATGCTTACTCTTGCAAGACTAGGACTCAAGGACTAGCGGTAAGATGAGATAGATGATCAATGTCCTGGTTTGTCTAGACTACACCTGCTGTTGCTACTCTTCAAGGTGCCTCATTTCATTCTCAAAGGGTCCTGATGGGAGATCTTATTCTGTAAATATGTTTCTCATACTGGTTAATTAATAAAACGCTGTGGCCAACGGGAAAGCAAGATAGGCGGGGCTAGGAGACTAGGAAGTAGTTAGGAGGGGTCAGCATGTAGAGCCTAGAGGAAGCAAGATGCCTGCCCGCCTCGCTCAGATAGATGGCCACGTGGAAATACTTAGATAAGTAGAAATGGGTTAATCATTAAGACACAGCTAGCCCATAAGCAATAATAGTAACTGGCCAACAAGATTGTATCAAATACAGAGTCTCTGAGTGTTATTGGGGCTCGCCGTGGCGGCGGGACCGGAGGCAATGGCAGAGGCAGCGGTGGCGGTGGTAGCAGGGAAAACCTACTCGTAACAGGGTCCTGACTTGAGTAGTAGATTAAAGGCAAATTTAAAGAACTTCCTGCAGGCTCTAGAATGCTGGTAAAGACTTGTTCACCGGGACTTCCTCTCCTATCAGAGCAAGTCTGTGCATGGGTGACACCTGGGCCTGGGAAAGTCACCTTTCATGAGAGCAATGGGGAGGCAGTTGAGAGAAATATCCCTTATGACATCACAGCAGCTAGGCTGTGAATGCTGAGTCACTGGAGGCATTTCCCGAAATCTAGTTAAGAAACAACTGCCAGCTGACTCAAGGGTGTGGGACAACCGACTGACTACCTGTTCAGCTTTGACTCTCGCTGGGAAAGTGGCTTCCAGTGCTGCTACTTTTGCTGTTAATTCTCCGGGCCACCCTGGGGAGTGCCAGCCTGGGGCAGAGGGCTTTCTGTGAGTGTCTCGGCTGCATGGTCTCAGGTGTTCTCTAGGATGATTTGAAAACGTAAGAAAGCTGGCCCAGGATTGACTCGCAAATGGCTCATCTCTGATGTTCGCCTTTCCCTGGAAAAACAGGCTTAGAAGATCCTGGAAATCGGCTCGTCGGGATCATCCTGACACTTGAGAAGAATGTGTCAGCACCTGGCTGACCCTGTCAGTCCCCTAATTTTTGGAAGAGAGAATGGGGACTCCCCCCTTTTTTTGGTTGGTCTTCTTCAATGTTAGGACCCAGTTCAGAAAACAGCCATATCTGATTTTTTAAATTACTAACATGACAATTTAAAATTAAGTTAAAATATTATTTGTGTGTGTCTGTGGAGGTGTATGTTTGTATGTGTATGTGGTACGCTTCCCAAACCTGGGACTTATGTTTCTTGGCTAATCCAAAAACCAGCAAGCCCCCAGTAATGTTTCTGTGTCTGCCGCCTTCAGAGCTGAGGTCACACTTTTGCCCACTGCCTGGATTGTTACACAGATGCTGAAATTCAAACTCTGGTCGCCATGACTGTATAACAAGAACTTTTAATCTTTGGGTCATTTCTCCAGCCCCCATGTAGCAATTTGCCTAAAATGTCAGTGACCTTCAAACAGTGCTTACATGTTTTAGGCACCTTCCAAGTGCTTTGAAAACAACAACCATAATGGCAATGGCAAGGACATTAAGAAGACCATTCCTTCCATCCCAACCCACCAGGGAGGGAGGATTGCCCTATCCTATACACAGTGTCCTTGGCATGCCATGGCCCTTCCCACCTGCCTTACAAGTTTCTCAAAAATCAGAAGGAGGTTTCTTTTCTTATCTCTTTCATTTCTCAGTTTCGCTCAAATGCATAGGCTTTCAAAGGAGCAAGGTATTGATGATGCTGATTTGATATCTGTCTGCTCCCAGGTATTTAAACCTTAAGAGATAGAAATGTAATATAGGCCCTGTATAGTTCTGGAGACATCACCCAGTTCAAGATGAAGAGGAAAATTATAAGTATACTGGATTGTCATCCTTTGGGCTTTTGAGACATGGAGCTTTACTCTGCATTTGTTTAAAAAGAGTGGAGGACAATGTTTGACATGCTAGGCATATTGTGACTACTGGAATCTTCTTTGCCTGATTTCTGGCATCACTAAAGCATCTGATTTTCATATATATATAAATGAAATTATATATATAAATGTGTTATGAAAATAAGCCACACATACTGAATAATCGTAGAATAGACATGCAAAAAAAAAATAGGAGTTCCTTACGAATTCTAGTCTGATTTTATCATAAAGAATATTTTCTTTGCCTGATCTGGTGATGTAGGTCTGTAATCCCAGAAATTCAGGAGTCTGAGACAGGAGGATGGAAAGTTGAAGGTTAGCTTGTGCTATAGAATGAGTTCAATGAGAGAAATTTAATGAGATGCTATCTCAATCAATCGATCAAAACTAAAATGAGGTCGAGGAGGTGGCTCAGCAGGTAGCAGAATCCAGGGACCAAGGGGAGACTAAACCCCCAAAGTTGTTCTCTAATCTCCACATGTACACCACACACACACACACACACACACACACACACACACACACACACACCTACAACCATAACAAGGCCCCCTATGTTATGAATCCTCCCAGAGAAATGATAATAACCAGAGTGTTTTGTAAGAAAACACTGTACTTGCACAGGAGGGAGACAGATGACAAAATTCAAACTTTCTACCCGTAATTTTTATGATTCTACTTTGAATAGCCTCTTCACATATAGTATCTCACAATTTTCTGGGCCTGGTGGCACATGCCTTTAATCCAAATGGGTGAGAGGACTCTGGAGTGACAGGCAGACAAATCTCTGTGAGTTCAAGGCCAGCCTGAGCTACTTGTTAAAGCCCAGCTTCAAAAACAATATATACGTGTGTGTGTGTGTGTGTGTGTGTGTGTGTGTGTTTTAGTCTACACACACACACACACACACACACACACACACACACACACACACTCAATCCTTGGCTAACTCTTCATGACAAGTACCACAGAACTTTAAATTGGAGATGTCTTTTGCTTTTTCTCTCATTCTTGCCCTTGCTTCCAACAGGATTTTACACCACAGCCCAGGCTGTCCTTGAATGAATGCAAGGCAATCCCTGAGTGCTGGATTATAGGTGTAAACTATCAACTAAAAGGAAATATTTGTGGTGTGTGTGTGTGTGTGTGTGTGTGTGTGTGTGTGTGTGTGTGTGTGTGTGTTTGCCAAAATCCCTTAAGGAAAACAGTGACATAGTCTCAAAACCATCACAACCCCATAGGGCAATTCCAAAGAAGTAGCAGCAACAATCACTCTCAAACATTTCAGATTCAATTGGATGATTTTCTTTTTCAAAGAAGTGAGGGGGAGTCTGGTTTCCCTGAAGTGTTAGGTGTGTGTGTGTGTGTGTGTGTGTGTGTGTGTGTGTGTGTGTGTGTGTGTGAAGACTTCCTGTACTCTCTGACCTGTGCTTCTGCTTACTTTTTAGCTCTAGGCTTATTCCCTCTCCCATCTTTTCCTGTTAGGAAGCAGAAGGCAGCTGTCCAAACACAGCTCATAGGGTACTGGAGCTAGGTGTGCTTTCACTCACCTATAACCCTGGTCCTCAGGATGCTGATCAGGAAGATTGTAAACTCACGTCTGGTCTGGACTATGTGAAGAGACTGTCTCATGACAAAAAGCAGAAGAGATCACTGGGCACAGTGCACAAAAGAGCATTTGGAGAAGCTGGCTCCGTCTTCGATTGATAGGCAGAAGTTGTTTTGTCAATCGCATGCTTGTGGAAATGGTGAAAAGGTATTCCGTAATTGTGCACACGTCTTAAGTGTTTTTTTTTTAATTAAAATAAAATTGTGTGTGTGTGTGTGTGTGTGTGTGTGTGTGTGTGTGTGTGTGTGTGTGTGAGTGATCAGACCACAACTCTGTGGAGTCTGCTTTCTCCATCTATCTTCACATAGAATCTGGGCATGAACTCAAGGTGGTCAGGTTTGCAGAGCAAATCCCTTATCCTTCCTTACCAGAAAGTCATCTTACCAGTCCACCTTACCTGATTGTGGGCATTCCTTATACACATTTTCTAATCCCAAAACCAGATTAGAAAAGTTTCCTAAATATATTTCAAAGTAGTTACAAAGAACATCAGCCCCCTTTGGGGTGGGCACTTCCCAGGGCAGCAGCCACTTCCTGGGGAAGGACCAGGTTAAGGGCCTGGGCAACGTGGTCTTGGGTGGTCTAGAGTCGGTTCTCCATGAGGTAGCCTACTCTCCTATGTCCATTCTGGCCTCTCGCTCCACTAGGCATTGGGCCTTTCCAGTCTGACATAGCCCAGGCCCCCACTCTTCCCTGCTGAGCCATGCACAGCCAGGGCCAAAGCAAGGGCTCTGCAGCCATCAGGAACATCGTTGGCTAAATTAATGATGAACCTGTACAGTCTCTAGCTCGGAACCTGCCTGCTTCTGCCTCCTGAGCACGGTGATTGCAAGAGTGTGCCACCAAGCCTAGCTTGGGTGGCACAGATTAGAACTGTCAGATCATGATAAAAATAATTTAAAAAACAACTCAGAGTGATTCTGAGCTTTCGTATTTCAGTTTAGTATAGTTTTGAAATGAGTTGAGATTTTTGAGAATTCTCTACAGGCAATGAAGTTCCTGCACCGAAGCAAACAGCTTTAACGGCTGTGTCCCTGTTACACCAGGTGCAAGGCATCAACTTGGCCCCAAACACAATTTTGTAATGAAAAATAGATGTAAAGCTGAAGGCATTGTATCTTGTTTGCCACTCATGCTCAGTACGCATTCAGTATTATGTTATGTTGGAATGCCTGGGTATGAGCGGTGGTGGATGGGTGAGAGACACTGGAGGAAGGGGATTGTGGGTAGACAGGAAGTAGCATGCCAGGGTTGGAGTCCCCCTGCGGTGGAGCGAGGGCATCAGCAGTTTAGAAAGGGAAGTACATGTCAACCAAACAGCTGATGCTGAGATCTGCCTGTGGCTGTGCTGAGTCGCGGAGGGAAGTGTAGAAGTCCGACTTCCCATCCAGTCTTTTATTTCTACCTCTGACCAGGGTTAGCAGTCCTTGGTTTCCTCATTCTGTTGCCCAGCTACCGAGAAGAACCCCATCCCTTCCACTCTTCCTTCTGTGGCTTGTCTGCCGTGGTCAGGGAGTTCCACAGAGGAGACAGGCAAACAGGGAAACACTACAAGGTCCATAGAATCAGTCCTTTGCACTCAGCGCAGGCAGAAGAAAGCAGCACGGAGCACGGCAGTCTTTCTGAATTTGTTCTCTGAGGCTCCTTTTATTCTGCTGACTTAGAACTGACAGGGAAAACCCTGCCGCCCTGTGCAAGCACTTTTATCCTTTTTTCATACTTCCTCTTCAGACAGAGCAGAGCAAGGGTAACGAAGAGATCCAATTCTTTGAGATTGTTTTTTTTTTTTTAGTCATTTTGTTTTAATCCTTAATACCTTGTTCATGAAAAAAATCCCATGGTAGTATATCAGAATGCCCTGTTTCCTTGTTTAAACCTTAGCTCACCTCTCCTCTTCACAAATCAAAAGTGGAATTACAACACAGTAGGACAGCTGCTGTCTAAACCAAAACAAAGCCAGAAAATTCCAAGTACTGGAGAGGATGTGGAAAAAAAAAATAAATAAAATTCTGCATTGCTGTGGGGATGCCCATTTGACAGCAGTATGCTGATTCTTCAAAAGTTAAGAAGGAGTCAGTTTCTGGTGGTGCACACTTTTAACCCTAGTACTCAAGAGACAGAAGTAGGCAGATCTCTGAGTTTGAGGCCAGCTTGGTCTATAGAATAAGTTCCAGGACAGCCAGGGCCACACAGAGACCCCTTGTCTCAAAACAAAACAAAACAGACACACAAACAAGTTAAAAATGGGCCAAACATGGTGGAACATGTCTATAATTCCAGTGTTCAAGAAGCAGAGGCTGGGTGATCACCAGTTCCAGGCCAGTTGGCTTGGTAGTGAGCCTAAAGACAGCCTAGGCTACATAATGAGACTGTCTCAGAAGGAAAGAAAAAGAAAGAAAACTTGAAAAACATTAAGACAGGATGTAGCATTTGACTACGTGTTACTCCAAAGAATTGGAAAGTGGAAACTAAGGCCACGCTGTCCTCATGGCAATGCTCTGAGCCTCAAGTGGAAACTAAGGCCATGCTGTCCTCATGGCAATGCTCTGAGCCTCAAGTGGAAACTAAGGCCACGCTGTCCTCATGGCAATGCTCTGAGCCTCAAGCTCCCTGGCGCTGGAATTAAAGGCATGAGAGATCATGCCCAGCTTGAGAGTTGTCTCCACTCATGCTCATCAGCAGCTTCTACCAAGACGTAGAAGCAATTCAAGGACCTACTGACAGATGAGTAATTAAGCAACTGTGACTCATACCTACAAGGAGATTGTACTTGGTCTCCAAGCAGGATATTCTGATGCCTGCTATGATGGTGAAAGAAAGTTATGGTCATAATACTCAACGGAATTAGCCAGGCAAGGAAGGTTACACCTGCAGCTGCTTCCGAAGGTCGTCAAGTGCATGGAGGCAGACAGTGGAGTAGTGGTTGTCAGGGGCTGGAGGGACTGGGACCTGGAGAAGCTGGTTGGTGGATTGAGGGAGGGAGGCGGGTCCTGAGCTTGAGACCAACCTGGTTGAACAGTGAGACCCTGTCTTGAGACAAAAGCTGTTCTATTCAGGTAAAGAAGATGAAAAGGTGTTGAAATGGATGATAATTGGTGGCTGGACAACAATGCAATAATTCACCGAAGATTTTGTGTTGTGTGTATTTTAAACTAACTTTAAAATAGCTAAGAGGTCTGCAGGATGCCTCACTGCGCAAAGGTGCTTGCTGCCAAACCTGATGGTATAAGTTCAAGTCAGAGGATCCAAATGATAGGAGAGAATCAGTCCCTGAAAGTTATCCTATTTCCTCCACACATGTACCATGCACATACTTACACACACACACACACACACACACACAGAGAGAGAGAGAGAGAGAGAGAGAGAGAGAGAGAGAGAGAGAGAGAGAGAGAGAGAGAGATACAATGAAAGCTTAAGAAGGTAGTTGGAATTATATAGCTTAGGGAAGAACACAAGCTTAGTTTGAGCAGATATATAGTTTTAGCCCTCAGCATCTTTTCCCCAAAATCCGTAAATAAAGCCAAAATTAGAAGCTCAAGTTTGATGGCTTCATGCTGTCACTAATGTTAAAGTAAAAAACAAACAAACAGAAACACCCAGCAGGTACATTTAGGGGAATTAGAGTCTGATGGTGTTGGTCACATGATCGTTTAGCCCACTCGCCATCCCACTCTTCCAGGCAAGGTTTGAGATGACACTTGTCGATGTTGCATGGTTGAAGCAATACCTGTGGTGAACAATGTCCTCCTGCTGCATCTAACCCAGGGAGAGAGATGGAAGACGAGCCACTCTCTCCCTGAGACTGGAGGTTGACACGTGGTGCTCACCTCTGCTGTGTGTTTGGAGCTCTGTAGTCTTCAGGCCCTGTCTCCTCTTAGTCAAAGCTGTTCATGCAAGTGACGTTTGGCAAAATTAAGTTGCTGACTGTGAGAAAACATCCACGTTATGTGCACTGACACAAAAAGGCCTTCAAAACACTCCCTGTGATATGCATCTTCTGACATTGAGGTTACCAGGCCAGTGGTAGCATGGGTTATTAGTAAGGAAAGCTGTGATTATTAGGAGACTATTTGGCAATAGGAAATAGCAGTGACCAGGCTTTGATTTCGGCCTCCTCCCTGGGGCCCACACATATAATGATATCTTTTTTACACTTCGTTAAGATGGTGGGGAGGGGTGGGTGTGATTATCTCTACTTTATAGACGGTGAAGCTGGAGCCCAGGAAATAATTTGGGTTGGGACAGTGACTCATTGGCAGGGTTCAAGAAGGAAACAGGCTTCTAGGCTCCTAGATACAGGGCCTTCTGGCTGTGAATAGCTGGCTTCTGTTCTGCTGATCCTGTCCCACCAGGCCAAGCCCCACAGGGTCCAAACAACAGGAAATGCTTGTACCGCCATGATCATTCTAAGCCGAGAAACCCCAAATTGTGGGGTCCCTGGAGAGCTGAGAAACTAGATGTCACTTCAGTGTTAGTTGGAGGAGAATCTGAGTTGTTTTTTTGTTTTTTGTTTTTTGTTTTTTTTGTTTTTGTTTTTGACTGGAGTGCTTCACCCTTCCTGACTTGATTTGAACGAGAGAGAAGAAAGAGAAAGGAAGACAATTAGAATTTTGGAGCACTCCATTTTCTTGGCTTAGAGGCCCAAGTGACTCTTTTGTGTTGGGGAGAGACCACCCTGTGACCCAGAAATGTGGTGGGTGTCGCAACATGCAGAGGGAGGCTTTCAGAAGTCCTCGGCTGGGGAGCTAAAAATGACTGAGAGAACATCATCCCAGAGACAAAGGTCAGGCCTATTTTAATCTCTGAGTGAGGCTATTACTCTGAAACAAGGCCCCTCTTGTCTGATTCCCTGCTATTTAGAGGGATTTCACAAGCCCACATCTCTTTCATCTGGGAGAGCAGAGACACATCTCCCCCTTCCAGACTTGTTTGGGAGTTAACATAGCTCCCATCCTTATTTGCCTTGGACTGGTTTCTTACAGCCATAGGATTCCTCAGGCTGGGAGCCTGAGGGATCCCCTGGGTGTTTAGTCAGGACAGCTTGGAATGTGAGCCCTTAGGGGGAAAAGCCTGAATGCAGCAGGAAGAGGGGGCTGTGGCGGGCCTGCATGGCCCCAGATTGTCTCCAGCCTTGAGTTCAAAGGTGATTCCTGAAAGAATGGGCACTGCCCTGCAGAGCTTCAGCGTGCCAGTCCTAGCCACACTTGCCTCAACTATCTCGGAAACGGGCACACACCTGTTTTGCTGTCCACTTAGGTCTCTGGGTACCAGATTTGCTTAGTGTTTGTGAGACTTTTCTTTCAGAGGTCGAGTCTCTGTAGAAACCTGCTGATCCAGTTTTCATCTATGCTCTTGTTAGCTGTGGTTGTTTTTTGCCAGTTTGTTTGTGGGCTGGGAACTGAACTCAGGGAGGGCCTCAGGCATACTAGGCAAGAGCTCTACCAATGAGCCACTTCTGCAGCCATACTGTGCTTGCAAATGTAGTCCCTTGTCACTATGTTCTCCAGGGAAACCTCTCAAATATCTCTTTTTAATTGACGAGTACCTCAGCTTGGTAGGGTCAGAGAAGAGTTTGAGAAATGTAGCTAGGCTTAGTCTCCAGGGGATCTTCCTGCAGTGCTAATAGCCATGAGCTCCTTCGGGTTCTGACTGCCATGGTACCCATGCTCTAACGGCATCTGCCTAAGAACCCTTTGACATCAGTTTACAGAATGCAAAACAAGATTCCGGACGTGAAGCAATTTTCCTGAAGTCAGGTGACTAGCTTAGAATTAGCATTCCATCTCAGCTCTCCAGACCTAGAACGGTTCTCCCAGAACCAGAAATTCATGACGCAGCACCCACTTCAAGTCATTGTCCGGTAGTTAGCATGAAGTCACATGCTTTCTTCTCTTTCTTCTGCCTCTTTGAAAGGAGCCAGTTCCTGAAGTCACTGAGAATTTGAGCGAGCTGCCCTTTCCTTTTGGTTCTAAGAGGAAGTGTGAACTTTGTGATCTCTCCACACATTCCCACCACTTCCCCAAATCAAAGGACAAAACAACCTCAAAACCAGAGCTCCTGTGCATCTATACCCAAAGGTCAAAAACAAAGACCCTTCACTTGCCACGAGGAAAGAGTAGGAAGAGAGCATTCTCATAAAAATGCCAGGAACTGAAGGAAGGAGGAAGGAAGGAAGGAAGGAAGGAAGGAAGGAAGGAAGGAAGGAAGGAAGGACAGTTCTGAAGGGGATGGTAAGAAGGAACGTAGATTCTGCTTCTGGGCTCTGAGCCGCTTTGGATGCTTTGGCGTTGACCCCAGTGAAGGAGGGAGGGTGTTTGGATTCCTTGCATTGACACTCTACCTGCCAAGCACAGTCACAAGCTGGTTACCTCCACCCCTTCCCTCCACTTTGGCTGTGGGCTTTGGCAACACTCTAGGGCAAGTTGGAGAGTTTAGCCAATTACCTGGCACTTCCCGCCCAAAGGGCATTGTTTGGCTTTAGTAGAAATACTTGGGAGACTGAGATACTCACACACCTGTATCATCTTAGCATAAAGACAGTGACCTTGTGTTTCAGCCGCTTCAGCTGATAGTTACCCTTCAAACGTTTCCGGTTATGAGATTTGTCTCTGCTTCATGCTCCATGGGGAGAAAGGACTGAGGGCTGAGCCTTGCTATTTAAGTCACCGTCAAGCCTGGGGAAGGACACAAACAGAAATTCTCCAGTCTGCACACAAGACTCGCCTTGATGTTTTTCCTTTGCTTTGCTTTTCAGACAGGGTTTCTTTTTGCAACAGCCTTGCCATCCTGGAACTCACTGCATAGTCCAGGCTGGCCTGGAACTCACTTATCTACCTACCTGCCTCTGGCTCCTGAGTGCTGGCTGGGATTAGAGGCTTGAGCCACCACACCTCTGGCTCCCCCTTCTGAGATGGAATTTTGTTTAGGGCATGTCCTTTCTTTCCCCTCTTCAGTATTTACTGTTGGGTTTATACATTATTCACGAAACCTACTAGCAAAGATTGGGCAGTTTTTTTTTTGCATGAGTTTTTTATTCATTTGTTTGTTTTGTGTTTGCTCTGTAGACCAGACTGGCCTGGTATTCACATAGATCTGCCTGCCTCTGCCTCCCAAGTGCTGGGATTAAAGGTGTGTGCCACCATCGCCCAGCTTCGTGGGGTGTTTTAATTTTTGCAGTTTTTAATAAAGTCTAGAAGTCAGCCTCCCTTCTAAGATACAATTGGCCATTTTTACACTGGACAGGGTGTCTTCTAGAAGGCCTCCTGCAGTAAAGTATACATTCATTACAGGCATCATCACGCAGAGATGGTGGGAAGGTCACTTGTCCCTCTGAACCCGCAGCTTTGTGTCCTTTGATTCAATCATGGGTGGCTTAAAGTAATTTGAGATGATTCAAAGCACACGGAAGATGTTCCATGCGAGCACAAGGCCCCTCTCTGTAAGTCACCCACCTGAGCACTGGCATATTTTGCCTGTGGGAGTTAAGTCTATAATGCAAATATTACTTTTAAGCATTCACTTGCAAATTGCTTTGCAACTTAAGCAATATGACATTTAGTTACTTTAAAATGAAAGCAAGTGGCAGCTTTCTGGGCAGGTCCTATGAAGAGCAGCCAGTACCTTAAGATTCAGTTCTGTTCTTTTTTTGTATATGTAGACTGCTTTCAAACACCAAATGATCAGTGGCAATGCCTACTGGGTTAATAGAGCCACTTATGTGGAGAAAGACAACCCGAGAAAGTGTTTATGTGGAGTCTCTTAGATTCATGAAAGATGAATCAGGAACATAGAGGACCACAAGAGGCACTCTGACGAAGAGAGAGAGAGAGAGAGAGAGAGAGAGAGAGAGAGAGAGAGAGAGAGAGAGAGAGAGCTGGGCAGAGACTGGTCCCTGGTGGGGTTTCCAGTTGGAGGGAGCACCCTGAAATGCACTGTTGGCTGATTGATTTGTTGAGAGAAGCTGCAGCTTAGATTTTTATATAAAATGTCATGAATTTAAAATGTTGACCACTAATTGAATTTAAAAAGTGATCCTCTTCAAGTAAGGCAAAAACACCTGGAGGCCAGATTTGCCCTTGCTGATTTGTAAATTCCCATCCTCTGGGACTAATTTAACTAGGTTAATTACCACCTCTGCTACGCACTCAGTGCAAGTCTCTACCCAGGTAGCCAAACAGAACAGAGCCAAACAGTTGTCTCTAGTCAAATGGTTTCGGTCGCACCAAGTTGTAAAGTGTAGCTGTCAATCATCAGCATTTTGTAGGCTGGGGACAGAGCTAGGTGACAGAGAGCATTGGCCATCCATGCCCAAGGCCCTTAGTTTGATTCCTAGCACCTCAAAAATCTAAACAAATACAAAGTATCAGCAACATTATCCTCTGGGAACTTGTTAGAAATGCAAATGATCTGGTCCAGCCTCAGCTGTCCTGAACTCCAAAGCCCAGAAACAGAAACAAGAAACCTGTGTTGTAACAAGCATCACTTGGATGTCCTCTGAGGGTCACTAGTTTGTTTGAGAGTTTAAGGCAGGTTTATTAAACTGGCGTACACATACTGAGCAATCTGTATCCCAGGTTGCAAACAGGGTGTGTGACTTAAGCCTGTAGTCTCAGGGCTGTGAATTGGAAGACCGCCACAAATTCAAGGTCAGCCTGGACTCTAGCTTGAGACTCTCTCTCAAACAACAAAACCACAGTTTAGATAGAGCTGAAACACTGTGTACTTGATACATACTTTAACGTGACTTTTTAAAAATTTTATTACTATAGTTTTTCGAGACAGGGTTCCACCATGTTTCTCTGGCTAGACTGGAACTCATTGTGCAGACCAGGATGGCCTCAAAATCGTAGAGAACTTCCTGCCCCTGCCTCCTGAATTCTGAGATTAGGGACAGGCGACACCACACTTGGCTATACCTCGTCTCTCTCAAAGGTTTTTAAATTACGCTATTTATTGTATGTGTGTGAGACAGACAGGCAGACACACACACACACACACACACACACACAGAGTGTGTATATGGTGTACAGGTATAGGTGCTACTGTAGAAGTGTGGCAGTCAGAGGGAAACTTTTGGGAGCCCTATATCTTTTTCTACCATGTGGGTCATGAACTCAGGTCTTCAGGCTTGGTGGCAAGTGGCCTTACTTACTGAGCCATCTTGATAAACCAACATATCTTGTTAAAACAATTGAAAGGCTCTGTTTGTAAAGGGCTTGCCTGAAATTCAGGATGCCCTAGGATCATCTCCAGAATAATATAAAACTGAGCATGGTGGTACACACCTATAATTCATCACTCTGAAGATGGTAGCCATCAGATCAAATGTTCAGGGTCATTCTGAGATAACCTGTGGAGTTCGAGACATGTTCTGAATGAAAATCAGTTCAGTTTCAATTAGCATATTTTCTCACCCACACGTGTGACCGCAGATATTGTCATACTGTATGTATCTTGCAGTTCCAGCCTACAGATGAAGGGGGCGTGCAGCCTATGAGGAGACTGGCTGGCACTAAGGGGACCCGGTTCTTATCTGCTGTCATGTGTCTGCTCATCTGTGCAACCCTGGATTAGTACTGTGAGTCCCGTTTCTTCCATGAGCAATGTGCTGAGTGCTCCTGAGAGCTTTGGAAGCATCTGATGATGTTAGAGGCTTGGTGTCAGGTGGCTGAGTCTGAACCAAAGCTTCCTCAGTTGTTGGCTATGTGTGGACTGTGTATTCGCACGCGTTCCGTTTAGATCACGTGCTATGAGCTCATTTACTAAACTTTTATAGTAGCGCGTAAGTGTTTGCATATTGCTTTTCATCTTCAGACACTTAACACACTTACTTACAGATCCTTCCAGCAACACTTTGAGGGGACTATGTACAATTCACACACACACACACACACACACACACACACACACACACCAGATTTAATTTATTTGGGGTATTTGGGTATTTGGCTGAAGGAAAAAGCATGTTTTGGCATTCAACTAAAAGTAAAACCACAGTTTTGTCTTACAGTGTGTGTGTGTGCGGGGGGACGGGGGAAGGGGGGACCACTTGCAGGAGTTCACTCACTTGGCTCTTAGATCTAGCTCAAGTGCCTTTACCTGCTGAACCATCTATCCTGCTGTAAGGGCCTATGAATAAAACACTTTAACCAGAGTGAATGTTTTGGGGCCCATATTAGATCGGATTCTCTGCAACAGTAGTTGTTATTGTCAAAACCTACTACCCACTTCTGACTACCCTCTTCAGACTAAGCTCGGGCGTTTGGTGTGAGGCTTCTTTCTAATCTTTGCACGGGGAAGGGCCCTCTTCTGCTTTCTGCCTCCAGGAAGAGCAGACCCACAGCAGAGCCATGGCTGTTTGTAACTGAGGATTGCTGTTGGAGACGGTGAGATGTCTCCTTTCTTATTTAATTTCCCCTCACCCAAATGAGAAGGGTATCTGTCTAGGGTCGCATACGGAGTGTGATGGCACGTGCCTGTGGCCCTAGCACTCCGAGGCGCAGGCAGAGGGTGAGAATCTCTAGGTCATCCTTGGGTACACAGGGAGTTTGAGGTCAGCATGGGATACATGGTATCCTGTCTTCAAACAAAGGAACAAACGATGAAACAAACCAAGAGAAGCTTTGTTTTGCCAGAAAGCAGCAAGCACATGTCATGGCTGTATGTGTTTTTGGCTGTGGGCTCACAGATTTGCGGTCTTAAAATTTTTCTGTAACTCACCAGAGAGCAATGCCTTTAGAATAATGTCAAACATATGTTGAACTGTGGTAACCTTGGCTGGTTAATGAAAATTTACCTCAGAACAGTGTCTGTAATCAGAGCTCAAATAATGAAGAAAAAAAAATGTAGAAATTTAGTTAGAGAATTCCTCATGACACTAGGAGGAAAGTGAGGGCAGAGGGAGAGGCCATGGCAGAGCAATGGCAGGAAGACAAGAATGAGAGAGAAGCAAAGGAATGAGCTCTCTGGAGGAGACTGGTAATGGCAGAAGAATTTCACTAGCGCAGTGTCCACCAAGCCCAGCTTCCCGAAGAGACTCAAGGCACAGAGAGAAAGCATCCAAAACTCCACTGCAACAGGGGCGAAATGGCTCAGCAGGTACAGAAATTGCTGCCCATACTCAGTGACCTTAGTCTGACCTCCAGAGCTCATGTAAAGGCAGAGAGAGAGAGACAGAGACACACACACATACAGAGAGAGAGAAAGACACACACACACACACACACACACACACACACAGAGACAGACAGACAGACAGACAGAGACACAGAGAGAGACAGACAGACAGACAGACAGACAGACACACACACACACACACACACACACATAGAGAGAGAGAGAGAGAGAGAGAGAGAGAGTATTCCATCTGAAAAAAAATTATGTTAAGATTAGAGCTTTTCCCTGCTATCTGTTCTATACAAAAATTCACATTTCTGTTCATTCCTAATTTAGTGTATTGCAATTTGAGAAGAATTTCACAGTCATGGGTATTTGTGAAATGCCCCCCAAAGCTATAAAGTATGTATATTTAACATTATATGGTTCCATTAAGAGAGAGAGAGAGAGAGAGAGAGAGAGAGAGAGAGAGAGAGAGAGTGGGGGGGGACTTGAAACCACGTGACTGATCTTTAACAATGGGTTGGGGAAGCTGGGCTTTGCCTTGCTGTTTCCGGCTGTGCAGTCGCCCCCTCTGCGCCCTGGTTTAGGTTCTGTCCTGGGACATGTTAGAATGATTCTGCTCATGCTTGTAGAAGCACCAGTTTGCCTTAGAAAAAGGCTCTAATGTTTGTGTTTCTGTTGGCTCACCAAATTTTACTTCCCTGCGAGTCCTGAACGTTGCTGGGAGATGAAAGTGTTCTGGGGGGGGGGTTGGGGGAGACAGGCCCAGAGGCCGCTCCAGTTGTGTCTGGTTGGACCCAGCCTCCCAGGCATCTGGATAAAGTCCCTGCCTTTTTTTTTTTTCCTTCCCTCCCTCCATCCCTTCCTTTCTTGATGTTTTGAAACAAGGTTTCAAGTAGCCTAGGCTGTGCTGTAGCTTGGTGCAGTAGCAGGGATGACCCTGAACTCCTGACTGCCCTTTCTCCACGTCCTGGTTCTTGGATTACAGGCATGTGCCACGGTGCTGGCCAGTTGAAGTGGAATTCTTACACTAATTGTGTGCTTTTTTTTTTTTTTTTTGCTGCTGTGATAGCGTAACTGAATTGTCAGTGCTGGATTATTTCGCCCACTTTCAAAAGTTTCAGCCCATCGTGGCTGCTCATCTCATGGCCACTTTATCCATCAGGGTAGCTCACCCATAAACTTCCAGAGTGTCCTGTCTCCACCAGAGACTGGTGCTGTGGCTACCGGGGGTCTCGGGATCTGAACTCAGTTCTTCATGCTTCTACAGCAAACACTTTACTTACTGAGCTATCTCCCTAGCCCAAATTTGGTGATTTAAAAACAAGATCACGCTGTTTCATGTTATCATGGAACTCATGATATAACCCAAACTAGCCTTGAACTGACTACCTGTCTCGGCCTCTGCAAATTCTGGGAATCCGGGCATTTATCACCATACCTACTGTAAGAATGAGTTCCCGAAACCCCTACATAGTTTCCTTTTTTCTAGAGAGGAGAGAGAACAGATGTGAGATGCTGACAGGAATCGCAATCATTTTAAAGGGCTACTTAGGGAAACCGCGTGTGAAAAGAGTTCACACGCCCTGAAGATAAGGCTCTCCAGAGCATCTGGTAAAGAACCCTCTATCTCACCTAAGATAAAAGGCCCTTAAAAATGGCCAGGCCAAGAGCAGAGGGAAAAGGGTGAACTCACAATCCCCAGCTCCTCCAACCCGCAGACGCTGGCTGGAAGCAGTGATTGCGGTCATTGTGGTTGGTAACGGCCACCTGAGTGACAGGCACAAGGACTCAGAGCCGTGAGCTGCACTAGCATATGGTCAGTTAAGCAAGAAACTTTGTTAGAAGTTGTAGTCATGAAATAAATCACTTTGGGGGACTGGTAAAAACACCACAGCAAAACACACTGCATAGATACGTGTTGGTTGTTTAAGGGGCTTTGAAAATATCAGAAAGTTGCTTTGGGTGACAAAAAGAATTCCTATCTTGTTCTGGATCTGCCATTCAGTTACCCAAGTGTGTAAGCTTGGGAAAAATACTGTTTTGTTCTTGTAACTTAAACTATATATACACATACATATACATACATACATATATATATATATATATATAGCTTTGGCCTAGTAATGAGACTGTAAAATCACAGTGGCTCACAACAAAGAAAAATAAAGTTTCTGCTCCATGAGAAGGTGGATCTGAGAGATGTGTATCTTCCTCACTCCGTGAGGAAGGAGCCACTGCTCCACGATGTGTGAATGTGTGAGCCTCAGGCAGGGGGAAAAGAAGGAAGAGGGCCAAGCGTACAGCTTCTGTGAAGGCTCCAGGAAATTCCGTGCCCTCCCTCTCCTGCCAGCAGCCAGATAGCGTACATAGCAAAGTCCAGTGTCACTGGAGGGATGCGTCCTCTAAGAATAGACACTGCACATCCCGGTGGTAGGAGGCAGTCACCGACCCTGTGATAGGAAGCAGGCGTGGCCATTGTTTTAGCATTGCTTCCTGAGTAGCCAAACAGTATTCTGATCTTCACCAATTAACTGGAACTAGATCTGCCCCTCACCAGCCTTTCCACCGAGTCTTTGGGGGAAATGTTCATTTGAGTTGTCAGGAAAAAGACCTGTTAAGCCCCCAGTTCCACCGTGTGTGTGTGTGTGTGTGTGTGTGTGTGTGTGTGTGTGTGTGTGTGTGTCTGTCTGTCTGTCTGTCTGTCTGTCTGTCTGTCTGCCTTTCAGGTTTCTCTATAAAGCCCCCAGAATGGCCTCAAACTCATGAACCTAGTATCTCAACCTCTTGATTCTTGGGATTACAGGAAGGTTCCCTATCTACGGCAGTTTATCTTTGATCTCTCTTCCTATGAGGGCTAAGTTATGGTGAATGGCAAGTATACCTGGTTATAGATAACTAAATAGTCTCATTGCACTTAGATGGTGAATGATGTAGTTGTTTTTGTTCTTTCTGACTTTGAGACAGTCTCATTCTGCATCCCAGAATGGCCTGGAACTCAGTCAACTTAGGTTGACTTCAAATTCATGGTAATAGTCTTTTCTCAGCTTCTTGACTACAGGGCTTACAATCCTGAATCATTACGTGTGGTTTTGTACTTTGAACTAGAACCCAAGTTTGTTGGATTCACCAATACAAATGATCTTCATGGGTGGCTAACATAGGTTAAGTGTAAATTACTGTCCTTAAGAGACCTATAACACTGAAATTCTGCTAACGTGTCTCACTTGCCCAAGGACAGACAACTTCCTGGAATGCTGGGGGCTATTGTTCATGTAAGATAACAAACCATGTGTTTTCACTTCTGTCTGTAAACAAGCTTGGTTGCTCCAACTGCACAGGATGTATGCTCTACGCATACAAGTAGATGGGAGGTATGTAGGCAGGAAGTACATCAGGATGTAGGCTTGCCCCTGATTGGACAAAGGCAGGAAGTACATAGCCTTATTGGTTTTGCCTTTAAAATCTCTTGAATAATGAATGTAATTCAGTGCCATATTCAAAGCATGAATCTCAGGTATGGACCAGGTCATTATCTACAGTCCTAGCCAGTATTTAATAATGACTCTTATTTATTAAAATTTATTTATCATCAGACTGGTGGGTCTCTGAATGATCCCAGACCCATAATATTGCATACAGAGATTTCAGTTTCCAAAATCTACTGGCCAGTATAATAATTTAAAAAGTATAACATATTGAAGCTATAGTAACACACACACACACACACACACACACACACACACACACACACACACACATACACACACACGCAATGACGCAATGTAGTGAATTTTTGTTTGAGACAAGGTCTTGTTATCTAGTCTAGGCTGAACTTGAACTCCCCACCCTCCTGCCTTTTCCTCTCAAAGCAGCTGAGATGACAGGCATGTGTTACTGGTAACTTGCTATTCAACATAGGTAATTGACATATCAATTGACATAGATCTATGTAGATTGTATTTTAAAATATGTAACATAAATAAAGCAGATCTTTCTCAGTCTGAATCCCGGGCTGTGCTCAGTGTCATCACCAAATACTTTGACTCCCTTGATCCGTTTCCTTGTCGCATTCCTAACTGCATACTGCATACCTGAAGTCCCTTTTCCCAAATGAAGTCTTCTGCATCATTTGGAAATTTGCTCCTCACAGCAGTGGAAGCTCTGAAGGCCAAGACACAGGCAAGGGCAGTGTATCACTTATTTAGTCAAGTGCCTCTGGCATAGTTTCGCACATGGGAAGGGACCAATGGATGCCCTTGGGTCCATGGATGCTTTTACAGGAGCGGCATCCTTTTATCTGCTCACCTCTTAAAGGTCTCACTTCCTATACAAATTGAAACAGACAGACAGACAGACTGTCTTAAATATGTGTTTGTGGGTGTGTGTGGACCATGCTCTTGAGTGCAGGTGCTCACAGAGGCCGGCATTGAATCCCCCAGGAGCTGGAGGTACAGTGTTTAAGAACCACCTGATTAGGTACAATTCAATACCTGTCGTTGTTTGGAAACAAACAATGAATCGAGTCAGCAATTGTCCTTTCCCTTCACCCCTTCCATACCGATCTCAGAAGCCCATCCTAAAATGATTTTTTTTTTTTAAGGACGGAGCCTGTATTAGTGTTCCTATCTCATCTGTAGTATATGAAAAATAAATTGAAAGTCAAGCATCAGACACACTTACATTCTCTACATTTGGAAGACACATACAGAAGGATCTGGAGATTCACCAAGGGTACTCTAGGCAGAGCAAGTTTGAGGCCAGCCTGGGTGTGTTACTTTGTTTTCTGTTGCCATGATCAAAAGAAACTGGTGGAGGAAAGGACTCACCTTACCTTATGGCTTATGGTGCAGCATGGAGGGAAGGCAGGGCAGGAACCTGGGAGCAGGGACTGAAGCAGAGGCCTACTGTTCACCCGTTTGCCCTATGGTTTGTTCAGTTTGCTTTTTTAGATCACCTACCCGGGTGTCACCTCCCACGGTGGCTAGGTCCACGAATGCCTTCCATTAATTAAGAAATGTCTCATAGATTTGCCTACAGGCCAATCTCATGCAAGCCACTTTCTCTTCCCAGAGGACTCTGCTTGTGTCAAGTTGACAAAATAAATAAATAAATAATAACCGATGCATTGAGCAGGAAGTTATCCCATCTCAAAAGAAAGAATAAATAATAAACAAACAAACGTTGGTGCTATGGCTCTGTGGTTATAGAGTGCGCAAAGCCCCAAGTACAATCCTAAGCACCACAACACATTGAAACAAACACTAATAAAATAGTCAAACAGAAGGAAATTAGACTGACATTCTTGTGATTCCATAGACTGGGAGGTGGAGATAGTTATAGGGACACGCAAAACTGTTGTGACTTTCTTGTTAAGAAAACAAAACTGGCCAGGGAGAATGGGGAAATGGATGGCTTAGCGGATAAAAGCCAAGATTCAGTTTTTGAAACACTGAACGTCTCCAATCCCTGCGCTCCGGTGGTGAGGTGGGATGTGGAGATAAGGAAGTCAGCTCAAAGCTCTTGGGTCTGCTTCCTCCACTTGATGAAGAGCAAGGTAAGGGGTAGGTGATGAGATAGACCACCTGGTACCACTGGCCCACTCTCCATTGTGAGCACATTTGACGTTAACTTTACAGCCCACAGGCAGGTGCTCTACACGACAGAAGTAGGAAGTGTTTAACTCATACATACTTAAATTGGCCATCAGTGTGATTGAATAAGCAATTTCCCCATAGGCTCATGCATTTGTACACGTGCTCTCCTGTTGGTGATTCTGTTTGCGGAGGTCCTGGGACCCTAAGGAGTGGGAACTTGCTGGAAGAAGTACCTTAAGGGTCCATTGCCTCACCCTACTTCCTGTTCCTTTACTTGCTTCCGGTGTGTGGATAAAACCTGGTCAGTCAGCTTCCTGCTTCTGTCGCTACGCTGTGTTCTCAGTCACGAGGGCACTATCCCCTTGGAATCATTAGCTATAGCAAACCCATTCTTTCTTAAGTTGCTTTGGTCTTAGCATTTTATCACAGCAACAGAAAAAGTGGTGAATGCTACTTAGCTTGTAAAATGGTTATGTGTATTATCACCACTGTCCATGTGGTGTGAATCTAGTAAACATTTTGAGACAACCTGATTAAAATCATCTTTTTTTCTTCCAGCACAAACATCATTTTTGATGTTATTAGAAGGTGATGGGATTTGGGGACTCTGCCTGGGATTGGCAGTCCGTTGCTTACAGGGGAGTGAATGACCTTTGTGCTGTTTCCCAACCCGTGGGTGCGACTTCCAACAAGCAGGAGTAGGAAGTGAAGATCATAGAAGACGCACCTTAACATATATGACTTTATAAAAGTTGTTTTGAACCATTTATAATTCATATACATAGAATTCACACCTTGACTTTTTTTGTTTTGTTTTGTTTTTGACCGGGTCTTTTGTAGCCCAGGATGGCCTTGAGTTCACTGTGTAGCTGAGGCCATCCTCGAACTCTTGACTCTTCTCCCTTTATCTTTCAAAGGCTGGATTACAGGTATACACCATCATGCCCAGCAAAATTCACATCCTTTAAATGACACAATTTAGTGAATTTTAGTATGGTTTACAGAGTTGTGTAACCATCACCAACCTGATGGCTTAAAACATTCCATCACTCCCCAGAGTGACCCCACGCTAATCTGAAGTCACTCCTCACCCATGCCACCCAGTCACACTGTCTCTGAATTAACTACACAAATATTTGCAAAGCCACTGGATTGACATTTCTCCTCCCCTCTTTAATATATGCATATATATACACACAAACATATGCACACAAATTTATATACAGCAATTCTCTTCTTATATGTCTATACCTACAAATGCACATGTATGAATTGATGTGTAAAGGGGATGGTTCAGATAGCAACAATAGAGACATGCTAAGACTTTTAACTAGCTTTATGTGGTATAAATAGTTCACAAAAGCAAATAGAGGGGTGAGGATGAAGAGAAAATCTTTACTGTCTCCTGGAGCCCTGGAATGTGAGTGGCCGGTGTGTGAAACTGCGGGCCCTGGGGCCAGTCCTCTCAGTTGAAGACTTAGCACCTCCAGAACTCTCTCTCTACATGATCTTTGTGGAAACACCTTGCTTCTGTGTTCTCCCGTTTTTAAAACGGGGATGGTGTGAGAGCCTGCTTTGTGGGCTGCTGGGCAGGCATGTGGAACAGCACCCACAGCCTCAGAGGGAGAGTGATTCTGACATCCAGCACGTGCACTGCTCAGTTGACCTTTGAAAACAGGTGTTTATTGGCTGTGTTTGTGGTTTACACACTGGAGTGTCTGGCAGGTGTGTGTGTGTATGTGTGTGTGTGTGTGTGTGTGCGCACGCGCATGTGAGTGATGCTAGGCTGCAACCCCAGCTCCATGCTAAGCAAGCTCTCCAGCACTGAGCAGTGCCTCCAGCCCCGAGTGACTGTTTAAGTTTGGGCAACCACAATTTCTCTCTTTTTCTCTCTTCAGCTCATGAGCTTTATTGCTTCATGGTTCCTGCTCTGCTGCTGTCTCAGTGGTTTTCTCTTGGCTTCCTCATCACTCCACCAACCTCCAGTGCTTCTCTGACTTCTGACAGAAAATATGACACATCAGACATGTCACAACACAAGAAAAAGTGTGCTTACGTAATGCTGGCTCTTTTCTGAATTAGCAGAGGTAGCAGGGCCGCAGCAGATAAAGATAGGGGAAGGGAAGAGGAGAGGGAATGAGAGAAAGAGAGAAAGAGATAGCTGAAAAATTGATTTTGGTGAAGAGGTTGGCACAATTAAAGGTTCCCAGCACACAGCATCCCATATACTACCAGGACATAGGACAGTTACTAGAGTGCAATTTTGTAAAATAATGAAAGGAAATACACACATTTTAAAATTAATATAATTTAGTTGTCAAAGTTGCCAGTTTATTGCTATTTTTTAGTTATCAACTTAATCACATTTTCTCTAAGGTATCACAGTTAACACTTTTGTAGTAAACTTACTAGCACATAAAGCCTAAATGAAAACATTCTTTAAGCAGGCACGGGGATGGTGGCACATGCCTGCAATCCCAGCATTCAAGAGACTGAGGCAGGAGGAGTACCAAAATTCCACATCAGACTCGGCAACATAGTGATTTCTAAGCCAGCCAGCTCTATAGAGTGGGGCACTTTATTTTTAAAAGCTTTCTAGGACAGGAGCATCTTCTCTGTGTGAGTTATGCAGAGGAAAAACAGATTGGAGCTGGGGATGTAGCCCCCCCTGGGAGAGTGTTTGCTGAGCATGTGCAAAGCCCAATGTAAATTCCCACCACTGTGGTAGCACAAGCCCGGAACCTCAGCATGTGGGAGGTGGAGGCAGAGGGACCAGGAGTCCAGTGCCACTCTTGGTTAGGGGTCCAGTTCCAGATAAATTTGACATTAACATATGTACACACACACACACACACACACACACACACACACACACACACACACACACACACACTCACAAGGAGAGACAGTCAGACATGCAGACAGAAGGACATAGAGAGACAGACAGACAGACAGACTGGAAGGGAGACAGTGTACTAATGATTTAGTTAAGCAGAGAAGAAACATTTTAAACAGAATGGCTTTGGCTGAGCCCTCTCGTCTGTCCGTCTGACAGAGCCCCACCGTCTTCAGCTATCCTCACATTCCAGAAGACCGTGCCAAGTTCTGACTTTGTCCAGCTCCTTCTGAGTGTGCTGACTCTTCAAAACCAAGACGAGACTCCACGGACTTGGAGGGATCTAGGACATGGCTCATGGTTTACTTCCCAGCTGTTTTCTGTTAACCTTGACCCTGAGAATTCTTTCCTCCAAATAATTCATATATCAAGGCAGGATGCAGGTCCGAGGGGAGCCGTATTCTGCATGTGAGCTGGCTGGATGCAGAGCAGAGCAGGAAAAGACAGGGTCACACCAGCAAATTAAAGATGGCTGCTCAGTTTCCATCCTTCCTCCCTCTCCCTTCTTTGTCTTTCTGTCCCCTTCCTTCTTATGCTTTTATCGAGTTCTCATATATAAACGGTGGGCCGTCGCAAATGGAGTGGCTTGTGTTTCTAGGACCATCTTTTACCTCTATGGGCAGGAGCAGCTGCCCACGGAGGGTTCTGTGGACAACTGTGGTCCTACCTGATGTCTCTAGGATGGCTTTTTTCTTCTTTCTTTTTTCTTTTCTCTTTTGTGGGTTCAAGTTTGCATGCTTGGAAAGCAAACACAATACTGACAGAGCTGTATCTCCAGCCTTAGGATGACTTTTGATTACAGCAGATGCCTGCTGTTTCTGAGACGTATACAAGACCTGCTGCATTCGGTTTGCCTACACCATCCTTGCAAGCGAACCCAGTGGCCAGCAGGACTGCCAGTCCGAAGCCTTTCTCTGCAACAAAGCCTGCCATTGTGCCCCAGTGCAGGCCCCTGATCGTTCCCAAAGGACCTTTTTGAACATGTGCACTCATTTCCATCCCCACGGGCTGGACGCAATAATAGCCAGACAACCATGGTAACTTGCCTGGCCGCTCTGACCATTAAGCAAGTGTTATCTGGTACTCTCTGAAAGCCATGCAGGCAGCTGGACTGTGTGTATAAGAGCTGTCCTCGGGGACCCTGGTCCCTGGTGCCTCTGTTGGCGGGCCAGGGAGGAATGAAGAGCTGGAGGGAGAAGGTGTCAGCTTGCTCATTGACTCAGCTGTCCCGGATTTAATCCCAGCTCACAACTGGATGTCTCAGGGTTTGGGGCGGGGCTCTCCTCTGGCTACCTTCCAGCTGTTTCCAAATGCACACGAGAAAGTTCCATGTGATGTTTTTTCATGTAGCACCTGCTTGAACAATCCAACAGCCACGGTTTTTTTTTCTCCTCTATTATATTGTACATCTGTTATTTTGCTGACATGGAAGCTAGCACAACAATTAGATTCATTCTTAGCCAGGCAGTTGATTCCAGTGGAGCTTAAGAAGTCTCCGGGTATTCTGTAAGCGTTTATTCAAAGAAAGAACGAATTAAGAAGTCCTGTGTATGGCGGCTGTTTGGGGTCAGGTCAGTGCAGGCCCTTTCTGGAGCTCTTTCATCTCCTGGTGGCAAGGGGACGGAGTTAGGATGTTGACATGAGTAGCAAGGGGAAGAAGCTAGCCTGCAGCCTTTTTGTTTGGGGGAACGTACATTTTCTCGTTTGGTTTTGCCTTTTGAGACACAGCCTCTCTATGTAGCCCTGGCTGTCCCAGAACTTGCTATGTAGAACAGTCTGGCCGAGCATTGGAGCTTACAGAGATCCCCCTGCCTCTGCAGCCTGAGCAGTGGGATGAAAGGCATTTTGGAGGGAGGTCTGGCTTCGAAAGGCACTTTTAAAGACTCCTTCATTTTCCATCTGCAGAGCAATTTTGACAAATGAGACCTTGGTGGACACTTCAGCCATTTCCTACAATGAAGACAATGAAGACTGTTCTGCTTTAGGATTAAAATCTGAGCCAGGTGGGATGGCCATATGCTTTGAAGCCAGCCTGGTCTACATAGCGAGTTCTAGGTAAGATAGGGCTGCACACTGACTCTGCCTAAAGACAGGGGACACTGTCAGCCACAAGATGGTTCAGTGGGTAAGGGCGCTTGCCACCAAGCTGAGCCCCGTGTTTGGGACCAATACATGAGAGCTGAAGTTGCCCTGACACATGCACTTGTGTGACACCCACATGTACATATAGATAGTTCACAATGTGTGTGAGCTGTTTCCAACCCTGTTGTGAGGAACCATTCTGTATGAAACAATTTATAGCATCATCAATACAGAGAAGAGCAATTTGCTTTTTTGAGTTCCAGGAAAAACCTCTAGTGTATCTCGTCATTGTAGATATGATATGAATGCTTCAACTGTAAAGGCTGGGAGGTGGTTTAAAAGCTTTGAAAGAAATCTATAATCTTAGTACTCAGGAGACAGAGACAGAGTATGGCCCCAAACTTCAGGGAAGTTCTAGGATAGGAGAAGCTACACAGTCTCAAGTATACAGCAATCAAAATAGGAAGTGTATAAAAGCTTTGAGATCTTTTCCTTATGCCTATTTTCAACAAATGTCTGTTGAGCCCTGGTGCCAAGAGAGATGCCTAGGCACCAGAGAAACACCAGGGAATCAAGATTCAAGAGTTAAAGGATGCCAGCTGGGCACGGGTATGCACGATATGCCAGGAAGACCCCGGGGAGAGCATTGCTTGGGCAGTGTGGGCAGGGAGAAGCACTAGGGGATTAAGTTCCAGCCACTTGGGGCATAGGAGAATAAGCCATTGAAGCTTTGGCGTTTGCTATGTGTGTTTCGGGGACACTGGATGGTCCCAAACAGACGGTTGGCACGTACGGAGGTGTACTTGCTTATGTGTGGGTGACTTGACCCAAAGTGACAGCGCAAGATTAGAGGTTCAGAGTGAGAGAAGAGTCGCTCTTCCACTGCCCGGACACCCCAGCACCTTCTTTGCAGTGTGAGTGGGTGTGTTTCCCTTAAACAACTGGAAGCCAGGCAGAGCGCCTCGTGACTGGAAGCTGTGTTCAGGTGGCCGAGGCTAGGTGACCGCCCCAGGTTTGACTTCAGTCTGGACATTTACTAAAACCACCTGTACCTGTATTAAGAAGGAATAAGAAACAGTAAAATTACTTTTAATGATATGCCTTATTTTGTTCAACATAACCAAAATAACCATGTAGCTATATAAAATTATCAATCAGGTATTATTTGGCATGCCATTTTTATACTTAATCTTTAAAGTCTACTGTATATTTAATTCTTAGAATGTGCATTTTATATTTACTATTTTCTTTTGCAAAAGAAGGAAACTAAATACTGGGAGTGAAGAGAGAGTGCAGATTACAGAGCGGCACTGTCAGGAGAGGCAGCTGGCCATATGGATGAGAATCCCCAAGGGGCTAGCTGTGTGCATTTAGATGAGTGGTCAGTAGTCATATAAGACTGGTGTCTCTCATTAGACAGCTACAGTATTGCACAGATTTGAGGTCATCTATTATAACTTTATAATCTATAAAGCCTGATTCAGATCTTCTAGGATCTAGACAGGTCCTCAAGACATCCATGAACAGATATGTACAGTATGGAGCAAGGCATATTCAGCTAGTACTAATACTGCATTATCTCATCAAGGGCATAGTATATGTGACAATTACAGATGCTAAACGGGATTCCTCATTCTCCAACTTCTTTTGTGAATACATTCTGCAAATGAAAGACAATAGAGTGTTGTGTTTTATATTTGCTCTTTTGGCTTTTTTTGTCTTTTGGGGGGGGGGGAGACTGGCCACCCTGATCCCAAATAAATCACACCCAGAGGCTCATTCTTAGTTATGAATGCTTGACCTTAGCTTGGCTTGTTTCTAGCCAGCTTTTCTTATCTTAAACTAATCCATCTACTTTTTCCGCTCTGGGCTTTTATCTCTCTCTTCTATAAATCTTACTTTCACTCTCACTCCACTCTGTGGCTGCTGGGTCACTGGGAGGCTGGCCCCTGGCCTCCTCCTCTCTCCCCTTGTTCCTCTCCTTGTTCTCTCGCTCTCCTCCCCCCCCCCTTGTTTCTCCTATTTATTCTTCCTGTCCGCCAGCCCCACTTATCCTTTCTCCTGCCTTGCTGGTGGCTGTTCAGCTATTAGGACCACCAGGTGTTTTAGACAGGCAAAGAATCATAGCCTGAGAGAGTTGAACAAACGCAGCATAAGCAAAGGTCACACACCTGAAAATAATAGTCTCCCACAATGGTGTGTGTGTGTGTGTGTGAGTGTGTGTGTGTGTGGTGTGTGTGTGTGTGTGTGTGTGTGTGTGTGTGTGTGTGTGGTGTGTGTGTGTGTGTGTGTGTGTGTGTGTGTGTGTGTGTGTGTGTTCTCTTGCAGATGAGTGTGGTTCTGTTGTGTAGTAGAGTATGTAATGCAAACAGGGAAGCAGGGGTCCCAGCCCGGGGACAGAGTCGTGTGGCTTCCTGACTATCATTTCCTCTACAGTCTCTCCAGAAATGGAGATACTCTTAGGCATCTCCACGGCTCAGCGCTTTTCTGTCTGTGTCCTGGCGCCCAGAGCTTCCATGACCTGGGCAGGGGCACAGCATGTCATGTCAACCCAGACTTCTCTTTTCCAAATGGCTGGTTTCAATAATAGCTCTCAGGGAAACAGACTGAGAAGGACCAATCCCGAGGACCCAAAGACGATGAAACAATGACTTTTTTTTTTTTTAAATCAGCCTACCTCACCTATTTGAATTTGATCTTGCTGAAACTAAATTTGGCCCCTGTGGTGGAAGCAGCTTTAGTCAGGCAGAAACGTGGCTTTCGGAAAACATTGCATCTTAGTTCACTCAAGACAAGAACTAAAATCAGGACCAATGAGATGGCTCAGTGAGTCAACATATGTAGCCCTCTAGCCTCACGGCTCAGTCCGATCCCTGGAACCCCGTGGAAGCAGAGAACAGACTTCAGAAACTTGTCTTCTCACTTCCGCACAAGCCATGTACACCTGCCTGCACACACACACACACACACACACACACACACACACACACACACACACACACATCCTATACACACATTAACTTAAAGATAAAATTAAAAAAACAAACCTAACAACATACAAGAAATACATATTTTACAATAAAGATGTCACGACAGAGGAACTACTTAATTAAGTAATTACGATGCAGAGTAGGAGAGCAAACACTCAGACACTTTGCACAAGCATCTCAGTGGACCCTCTTATTAGTGTTTGTGCTAAATGCTTGTAATCATCCAGATAATAAAGCAATTAGATCTGACTCCAATTTATAGATGCGGTTACTGAGATCCTGGGAGGCGAGCTGTTGGCCATGCTGTAGAATAGACCGGCTACTCAGCTTCCCATCCTTGTCATGATAAGCCATGGATATCCCAGTTAGGGTGGGGAGAAATGTGCAGTGACTGAAGAATTTTCTGTAGGATGGTGATAAGCATGCACGGCAGAGGGTAATGGCACTGTCCCAATGCTCTTACACTCTGCAGGTATTCAGAGATGACAAGCCACTCAATTGAGAGCCAAGGGACCATGCTTGCTGAGGTCCTAGGATTTACCATTGGAAGAAGATATATCAGGCAAAAGGACAAGTTTTCTGGGTGAACAGCTTAAGTGAACAGAGGCAGCAGAATATCAAAAGAGTTCTTCCAAGATATAGTAACCCATCCTTCACTAAAATGAGTTATTCTTGTACAGGACGCCCAGCGACCTGAGGACAGGTTTACACAAGCTGGAAATGTTCACATCCTCCCTCCCCCTTTTCTTTCCATCCTTTCTGTTACTGATTGCCTATCTTGTTTTGAAACAGAGTCTGTGTAGCACAGGATAGCCCCAAACTTGCTAGGTATCCAAGGATCACCCGGAACTTCTCCTGTCTTGGTCTTCTAAGTGCTAGGATTACATACATGTACCACCATGACATGATGCCACCGCCCTTACTTTCAAATGCACAACCAATTCTGAATAATTCTTCATGTACACAATACATAGCTTTTCAGGTATTGCCCACATTGTTTATTTAATTACTTGTAGTTTCTTGTTTGTTTGTTTGAGACAGTCTCATAGAGCTCAGGCTGGTGTCGAATCCTAGGACGACATGGAGTATCATGAGGTCTTGCCTTCCAATAGCTGAGATTATAGATTCCGTCCCACTAAACGTGGCTCTTAAAGCTTTACTTAATTAACTTTTCCGGATTCTTTATTAAGACAGTTGTGACTTGGGTAGTACTTGTCCTTTAAGCACAGAGCCTTCCTCCAAACATGTTTCTAAGAAAGGCCAAGTTAAACTGGACAAGCAGACAGGGGGAGTTTGGACACCCTTGTTCTTTAATAGTATCATCGGCCTCTTTGATTTCTTTGAAGTCATGTTTATCATTCTTACTGCCTTACAGCAGTTATCAGGAATCTCGTCATTATTTTGCCGATAAATAATTGTTATCCTTGCGGTCACCCTCCCCAGCCTCTGCACTGAAATCCCCACTGCACCCCTTCCCATTTTTCTAAAGGGTGAAAACTTTGAGGAAGCCCTATCTTTGCATGTGCTGTTGGGTCCCTGTCCCTCACGGCTCTCCCCATCCTTTAAGAGCTCACAGATAACACTTCCTCCACCCTGGAGAAGTTCCACTTTTGCATTTGTCACCGTGCCCTGCAATTGTTTGTTTACACATCTGTTTCCTCCAGGAGACTCTGGGCTCTCTGAGGTCGGAAATGTTGTCTTGTTCCACTTTGCAGTTTCCTGTTGTCTGCAGAGGGGTCCAGAGCAGAAAGGTGGCCCACCCATCGCAAGCATGTGGGCAGCTGCCTCTGCACTTGGACCTTCTTAGTCTTACTCATCTTAGTGACGTCTAATTCCTGCTATGGGTAGAGTTGCTCTCTCTCCAGAAGTCATCTGTAAAAATGTTCAAGTGACTTGGAGGGTTCAAAAGGAAAATAGCTCTCTCTGTATTTTTGAAGTTTTACCAAGTTCAGTACTGGGAAGATATAAAACAAACAAATAAATCTTTATAAATGACATAATAATAATATATTAATATGTATACAGATTCAGCAGAATTTATCAGAAGCTGTTTTAGATATTCCATTGTGTATGTTTGTGAGTGTGTGTGTGTGTGTGTGTGTGTGTGTGTGTGGGTGTGTGTGGGTGTATGTGGGTGGGTGGGTGGGTATGTATGTACAGATGCTTGTGTGAAAACTTGAGGCTCAGTAAGTTTAGCTGCCATGTTAAAAGTGGTGGAGTCAGGTCTCAAACCAGAATGTGAAGGCAGAGGAGAAGATACTTGTTCTTTGATTCACTCGTCCTAGGATTTCAAAGATGGGTGCTATACTTGTTATTTATCGAATATTATGGAGTTGGTGTGTCATTAATTTCATACACAGGTCCTTTTTCTTTTCATGGAATTACACATTACATGTTGCAGTGTTAATTTTCCCTTATCTGTAGGTAATATCTATGGTAGAAGGCAGTGAACAGAGCAGCACATGGCCCTGTTGGCTGTGATAATTTTGCTAAGGGCAACACCTTTTTTTAAATTTAAATGGGAAAAAAAATCTCATTTTTTATATCAGTCCCAGTTCCCTCTCCTCCCCCATCCTACCATGCCCTCCCACGGACCCCCATTCCATCCCTCTTCTGCTCCATAGAAAGGGCGAGGCCTTCCATGGGGGTTGGGAGATCATCAAAGTCTGTCATATCACTTGGACCAGGTCCTAGGCCCTCCCCCATGTGTGTAGGCTGAGGGAGTGTCCCTCTGTGGGGGGTGGGCTCCCAGTGTTCATTCCTGCACTAGGATGAATACTGATCCACTACCAGAGGCCCATAGACTGCCAGGTCTCCTAACTGACACCCATTTTCAGGGGGTCTGGTTCTGTCCTATGCTGGTTTCCCAGCGGTCAGTCTGGGGTCTGTGAGCTCCCCCTTGTTCAGGTCAGCTGTCTCTGTGGATTTCTCCAGCCTGGTCTTGACCCCTTTCTCATCACTCTTCCCTCTCTGCAAGTGGATTCCAGGAGTTCTGCTCAGTGTTTAGCTGTGAGCATCTGCTTCTGCTTCCATCAGGTACTGGATGAAGACTCTAGGACGGCATATAAGGTAGTCATCAATCTCATTATCAGGGAAGGACATTTAAGGTAGCCTCTTAGTTGGGGTCATCCTTGTAGCTCTGTGGACATTTCCCTAGAGCCAGATTTCTCATTAAAACTATACTGGCTCCCTCCGTTGATGTCCCTTTTCTTGTTCTCCTCTGTTCTTCCCCTGGCCCAATCTTCCTGGTCCCTCATGTCCTCCTCCTCTCCCCTTCTCCTCTTCTCCCTTTCTTTCTCCTAACTCCCTGTCCCCTCCCCCGTGCTCCCAATTTACTCAGGAGATCTTGTCCCTTTCCCCTTCTCCAGGAGACCACGCATGTCTTAGGGTCCTCCTTGTTTTCTAGCTTCTTTGGAGGTGTGGATTGTAGGCTGGTGATCCTTTGCTCTATGTCTAATATCCATATATGAGTGAGTACACACCATGTTTGTCTTTCTGTGACTGGGTTGCCTCACTCAGGCTGTTTCATACATTTGCCTGAGAATTTCAAGATTCCATTGTTTTTTTCCCACTGAGTGGTACTCCATTGTGTAAATGTACAACATCTTCTTTATCCATTCTTCAGTTGAGGGGCATCTAGGTTGCTTCCAGGTTCTGGCTACTACAAATAATGTCGCTATGAACATAGTTGAACAGATGTGAAGCTCAACATCTTAAACTCTGTGACAGTGAAAAACAGTAGACTCAGCAGCAACTTTCTGGAGGCTCATTTTAAGATGTGCTCTGTGACACAGAAAACTTTCCTCCAGTGGTTTCTTGTTTGCTTATCTGTTCTTGAGGCAGGGTCTGATTATGTTACATTGACTGGCCTAGAACTCCTTATGTATACCAGGCTTCTAACTTTCTGTGATCCTCCTGCCTCTGCCTCTTGATTGCTGGGATTATAGGTATATGACTTCATGTCTGACTTCTAATAATTCCTTTCTTTTACTAAAATTAAGTAAAATTTTAAAATTACCAAAGATGTGTTTATCATGTACATACTCTAGAATACTTATTCACCGTGGAATAACTAAACAGAATTAACATGTGAGTCATTCACCCACATCGGTTTTCATGGAAGAACAACCTCCAACAAGTCTGTTTTCTAGATTCCGAGCTCCTGGTCTCCGAGCGCAGGGACCCTTGCAGTACAGAAGCAAGAGAGTGGTCTCCGTCTCCCCTTCGCCTTCTGCATCGACTTATTTAAATAGCTCGTGCTCTTCACAGTATCACCCTCCTTCTCTCTTTAAATCTTGACCCCTGTCAGAGCCAGTGTCACCACAGTTCTGCTTCCTCTTCTGTAAAACTGGGGTAAACATAGAAACTGCCTCACACGTGCATGACGGCGCCATGTGCTGCGTGATCTGCACAGGCTTGGGAGACACCTGAAGAAGACATGGCAGGTGGAGATGCCAGGCAAAAGATACAAGTGAGTGCTGAGGGCCAGGAGGGGACCCAGAGAATAGGACAATTTCCAGTAAGGGTCCTAGCTTAGAAACAGGACCATGTACTTTCTTAAACAGCAAGCAAGGGCCTGAGGGTACAGCCAGCTTTCCTACCAAGTGCCAAGTCCTGGGTGCAGACCTAGACCACTCTAACAACAAAACAGAAAGAAACACAAGTGAAGAAGGGAGTTCCCACTTCTCCCTGCCTCTGGAAGCTCCCAACTGTGCCACTGGGCATGTCCTAGATGAGAATGAAGCTGACCATAATCTCCATTTTCAGTCAAGCCAGAGACTCCTGTGGCAGAAACACTGTGGGTAGGACACTAGTACAATGGCATCATCATCCCGATTACTCAAGTTGGAGTCATTTAGTGACTATTTTTTTTTCTATGAAGACCAGCGAGTCTAAGCTGTGCTACTGTGTAACAAATATTTGAAGTATATGGTTGACTCTGTCTAGATTGAAGTGTGTGTGGGGGAATAAGAATTACCTTGAGTCACTTTTAGGTGTGGCTATTGTTGATTAATTTGTCACTATCTTGGTGGCATTCTATCTGCAATGAAATCCCTGAAGTCTTGGACCTAAGAGGGCTTTGGGAAGCCATAAAATCCCTTTCCTGGCTTTAAAGACAGTGCAGGAAGATAAGAAGATAAAAGCCCAGGCAGCGACTGGAGGGCTTCACTGAAGAGGGTCAGAGTCCAGTTTCCATGCCCAGCTCTGACATTTGCCATTGGTTCACTGGTTTACCTGGGACAAATCTCAAGCTGGAAAACACTGAAACACTTTTGCCTTAAGTTCCCGTTTTCCAAATAGTAAAGAACAGGGACACATGCTTTCCAGGCTTGGCTGCTTCTCCAGCAAGAAGCATGTTCTAAATGACCATGTTCAAGGCAAGCAGGATGAGTCTGAAGCCAAAACGGATCCAACATCCATCTTAGTGGTGTGCTCATGGAAGGAAGATGTAGCTCGCAGAAGAAGGTGGATGTGTTGGCCCCAGGCACAGACACAGTTCACTGTATTACCCCTGCACTAGATGGAAAGGCCCCTTCAACCAGAATTACCTTGGATAAGTCCCTCCCTCCAGACATTCATTCCTTTGAGCTAATGAGATCATGGTTTTGAATAGAGCTATATCATGGGTATGTGAACTCCCTGGAACCCTTAGTATAAATTTATTGACTTCATACAACAAAAGTAACCTGGATACACATGGAAGAAGATAACTGACTCCTGTAGATTGTCCTCTCACCTTCATGTGAATGCCATGGCACATGTGTACACACATGTGGTTGTTTGGAAAAAAAAAAACTCCCCAAAGGAAGTGGTATAATTAGGAGGTATGGCCTGTTGGAATGAGTGTGGCCTTTCTGGAGGAAGTGTGGAGGTGGGCTTTGAGGTCTCATATATGCTCAAGCCACCCCCAGTGTTTCAGACTACTTCCTGTTGCCTTTGCAAGATGTGGAACTCTCAGCTACTGCTCCAGTACCATGTCTGTCTACATGCTGCCATATTCCACCATGATGATAATGGGCTAAACCTCTGACACTGTCAACCACCCAATGTGCTGTCCTTTACAAGAGTTGCCATGGTCCTGGTGTCTCTTCACAGCAATAGAAACCCTAAGACAACACACATAAATAAATATGTGAAGTGTGATAGAGAAAGACATCTGACATTGAGTTTTGACCCCCTCACGTCCATTCACATGCAAACGTACTCACAAATGCGTATGCATGTACACACACATAGAAAAAGTATAAAAGGCTACTTGTAATATATACTCATGTAAATAACACACATACATGTATTTTATTTCTATATCTATATATATACACCCACTAAGGAAAATACATCCTTTCTAGAGTACTGTTGTGGTATTTGTAGTACCTCAGTATAGGCGACCAGTCCTCAGTGTAGGACACCAGCAGGCCCTCCAGGTGTCTGGTGGCTCCGAGGAAGCAGTGCCCGCCCTCACTCTAGACACTCCAGAGTAAACACGCCAGTCCTCAGCATGGCTGTAATTAGTCTGTTTACTCTGAACACTTGAAGCTGAGTTTACAAGCCTGCTAAGAAGAACCTGATACACCTAAGCCTGGGTAGATCTCTACAAAAGGTCAATTACAGCTTTGTAAATTGTATCAGCTTCATGCCAAAATAGAGGCAGCTGTCAGTGTGGACCCAAGATGAATCACCTGCCTCAAGGCTACTGCTTGCAAAGAAAAACTTCAAAAACAAGCGAGCCCCTAAGGAGTTTCAGTTGTTTCAATCAGCATGGATGCAGCTGGATAGCAAGAGCTGGCGCTCAAGTCCTAAGACAGCAGGAGGAGTTAACACTTTGTTGTATTTTCATGAAGAGCTAATAGAGGAAGAGACTAGGGATTATCTTAAGTAGATTGTGTTTGGCTCTTGTGTTTTCTTTTTTGTGACGATGACAAAGCACTGGAGGCGAGATGAACTTGAAAGGTAGAAAGGTTTCTTTAAGCTCAGTCTCTTGGGTATCAGTCCATGGTCGGTTGGCCCCATTGCTTTGTTTGGCCTGGGGTGGATCAGCTGTGTAGACAGTGGAGAATGTGCCTAAAGAAGCTGCTCAGTTAATGGGGGTCAGGTAGGAGAGAGCCACAACAGTGGTCTCGGGAAAAGATACATCCAGGGATACACATTGAAGTCCTGCCTTGATAAATGCAATTAAATAAATAATTCTTTTTATTTATTTTGTGCGAGTAAAAGTAAAATGAATTCTTAAACATTATTTCACCTGAATTATGCAGCCGAAAATAATTAATGTAGGATAGATAGAAGTATTAACTCCAAATGGTTAAACTAGTGAAACTTGAGATACATCAGTGTATCTCAGAGAAACTGACTTCAAACCTCGTAAACAAACAAATAAAAAAAAAATAGTCATTACAGCCCTTGCCTGAGGGTTTGAGTTCCCTGGATCCTTGCCCTACGTTTATTCACTGCTGGGAGAGAACCCCAGTTTAAGATTTAATGCTACTGCTTCTGTTGTCATTGTCGTCACTACCTTTTACTGGAAAGTCTCACAATGTGGACCAGGCTGCCTTTGAACTCTCAATCTTTCTTCTTTAGTTTCCCATGTACTGGGATTACACCTGTGTGTCACCACACCCAGCTGATTCCAGTTAAGGGGATAGATGGTATAGACACACAGAAACGTTTGCTACATCTCGGTTCCATTAGGTTGCTCCTAAGAAATTTCTAGTACCAGAGAAAAAGAAAATAGAAGCATAATTCACTACTTGGCAACAGAGTCATGAAAATGCTAAGTATTTGCTGTGCAATTATGTCAGGTACCCTATTCTTACGAGTAGGTTTTCCCAGCCACCAGTCTGGTCCTACAGCCACGCCAGCCCCCAATAACACGCAGAAACTCTGTATTTGATAAAATGCAGTTGGGCAGGGACTAGCTTCTTATCAGCTAGTTCTGTCTTAATGATTAACCCATTTTTACTTATCTAAGTATTTCCACGTGGTCATCTTACTGGGGAGCAACTGGTGGGCCTGCTGTTCTCTCTAGGCTCTCCATGCTGACTCCTCCTAACTACTTCCTCCTTCCTCCTTGTCTCCTAGCCCCGCCTATCTTGCTTTCCTATTGGCCAACAGTGCTTTATTCATTAACCAGTATGAGAAACATATTTACAGAATAACACCTCCCATCACCGGATTTCATGAGACTTCTGCCCTTTCATCCTAGAGGCGGCAGATATGGATAGCTCCAGGACAGCTCTCCTTGACTGCTAGTCAGGATTCCTGGCTCCAGCTCCCTCCTGTCTTCTCTCCCCAACTGGAAGAAAGGGTGAAAAATGTTGCTTGCATTATGTTGGCGAGCCAACTTAAATCTTGGCTCTAAGGATAGAAAATCCCTAGCTATATGGAAAAGGAACATGGGTGTATTTCTCTTTAAAACCTACTGTAAACAGCCCCCATTTGTGTTTGTATAACTCAGAAAAGATGAGAGCAGTGCTGTGAGCTCCTTGGATGAAATATTGTCTTAGTCATGGTGAAAGGACTCCATGACAACAGCAACTCTTACAGAAGAAAGCATTTCATGGGACTGGCTTACAGTTCAGAGGTTCAGTCCATTTTCCACATGGTAGGAGGTAGGGTGGCACACAGGCAGACATGGCAATGGAGAGTAGCTGAGAGTTCTACATCTAGATCTGCAAGCAACAGGAACAGAGAGAGAGAGAGAGAGACAGAGAGAGAGAGAGAGAGAGAGAGAGAGAGAGAGAGAGAGAGAGAGAGAGAGAACAGGCCTTGCTTGAGCATTTGAAACCTTAAAGCCCACCTGCAGTGACACACTTCCTCCAACAAGGCCATGCCTCCTAATAGTGCCACTCCTTGGTGACCAAGCATTCAAAACTATGAGCCTGTGGGGCCACTCCTATTCAGACTGCCACAGGTCTGAATAGAGTTGATAGAGTCTTAGGTCTGGCTGCACTTGGCACCCACAATGACAGAAAGCTTAGTGACTTTTTATGCTTCTATTCTTCATAACTTACTGATGGTAGGGGTTGCTGTACACTGAGAGTGGTGGAGGACCATTGCACTGAACATTAGGAGACAGGGCCAGTTTCAACATCTACACTGACCATGACAAAGAGAGTTCTTTGCTGTCTTCAGCCCTAAGCCCTTACTAAGATCAATGGCATTAGCGTGGGTAATTCTCTGTTTGCTTTGAGTTTCTGTCATCTTATGCAGTGTATGTTGGCGTTGATTCCATTATGGAGCTAAGATGACCTGGCACACTCTTCCCCCTCCTTCTGTCTTCTGAGTGCTGCTATTACAGACATGAGCTACCAAGCCCAGCTCTGCGTCTTCTGTTTCGTTGTATTTGTCTCCTAGGTCTGCCATCACAACGTGCCAGCGTGTGCACCTTCATCAGTAGCTTCCCCCTCCTGGGTGCTGGAGTCTCAGACGAAGGTGCTGTTCGGTGGGTTTGGTTCTTTTGTGTCCCTTGAGGGCAGGATATGTTCTAGGCCTCTGCCTTGGCTTATAGATGTCTGGACCTTGATTTACAGATGTCTGCACCTTGGCTTATAGATGTCTGCACCTTGGTTTATAGATATCTGGACTTTGTTTTACAGATGGCTTGATCTTGGCGTCTTCTCTTCATTCTCTATCATTCCTGAGAACCATCCTTTTTACATCTCTGGGTTTCAAAGGTCCCTTTGTGAAGACTCCAGTCACGGTGGAGTAAAGCTTACACAATGGCCTCACTGGAATCTGCTATTTCCAAACATTCTATGGGTGAACAGATGAGTTGCAGAGAAAGGCAATGTGACTCATCCCCGAGCAGTGACCTCTGGGCACTCCCTCGTACTGGATACACTTAGGCAAGCATTCAAATTTTCTGAGATGTGCTGGTGAGTTTTAGAATTTCCCTAGAGGAAGCAGCCTGCCTATTACTTCCAAGGCACCGAAAGGATATAGGTCCTCTTTGTAGTTTGTTAGCGGGGCCACAGAAGCCTTGTTTGGAACACACTTTCCTTGTGCCTCTAAGAAAAGGCTAGAAAGTGGCCATGGCTTTCCTCCTGGGGCGAGCACAGAGAGCAGGAGTGAGCTGTCACCTCTGCTAAAGCAAACACTGAGACTGGTCTGTCAAGGCTGGTAGAGCTTGCAGAAGGAGGGGACAGGCCTGGCCCAACGGACACTTGGCCTGTCAGCCCTACCATCAACACACAGAGCCGAGCAATTGGTAGCTATGGAGCCCACAGTGCTCTTAGATGGCCACCCTGGTTTCAGCAGTTAGATTGCTGGGTGTTCACAGGGTGTTGTTTACGCTCCGACATTTTATCTGTGTTTATAAAGAATCTACTGAGTTTCCCTCCCAACTTCAGTGTGGCATAATTGACACTGGAGGGAAAACAAGTCAAAAGGAGCCGCAATGTCTGAAGTTCCCATCTGTAAGACAAGAAACACAGGCGAGGCTCTGGTTTATACACACTGTTTGGTGTCAGTCAATTCTTTCGTGGTGCTTAAAACAAACAAACGGTCAGGAAATGCCTTTTAATTACCGAGGAACTTCCTACAGTTACTAGAACACAACTGTAAAATTTGATGGCCCTTCTTTCCTTCCTAGAAGCGAGTCCTCAGGGGCCCACACTGGCGGCCATCTTGCTTTGCAGCAGAAGGTGTCTCCGAACTCCTTTCCCCCCAGCCTTTCCAAGTGCCCAGATATAGGGGTGTGTCACAAAACCAGTTTGATGGCTCCATTATTATTGATTCATTAGTATTCCCTTATCTATTATACTATTTTGTATCTGCAGTGTCACCTTGAATGAAAACAAAACATAATTATGTGACAAAAAAGTAGAAGAAAATTTAAAACTATTTGGCCTTTAAGTTTTCAACTTTCAAGACAGTATATTAAAATCTTTTTAAAATGAGGGCTAACACCCTACTTTCCCTCCTCGTTTAGGATGTCCTTCTTTCCTTCCTTCCTTCCTTCTTCCTTCCCTCTTTCCCTCCCTCCCTACCCAGGACAGGGTTTCCTATGTCCTGGGCTATCTTTAAACTTACTATGTAGCCGAGGCTGACCTTGAACTTCTGATTCTGATGCTGAGGCTGAAGGTGTGTGCCTTGGGTGGGGTGCAGAGCGGTGTAGGGCGCCACCAAGTCAGCACACACTGTCTGAGATCTTCCCCACCCCACCTCACTCCCAACACACTTCTTCAACTTCTAGCTTAAATTCAGTGATTTTGGTTCTGATTCAGGCTTGATCTATTGTCATTATTCGTTTGTTTTTGTCGTGCTGTTGGCTTTAGGAAATGTGTTTTTCATTTTTATAAACATTCTTCTTCTTTGTTTTAAACTTAGGATCCACGGAGAAGTTCACTGGCTCGCAGTCACGTGTCCAGCAGCT
Source organism: Cricetiscus sungorus (assembly GCA_030556225.1). NCBI lineage: Eukaryota > Metazoa > Chordata > Mammalia > Rodentia > Cricetidae > Cricetiscus > Cricetiscus sungorus. The sequence continues at coordinate 6,967,290 of JANBXA010000731.1, read as the reverse complement.
TCTTCCATCTTTCCAATGTTAGTCGCAACAACTGTGGTCTATAGGTCAGTGTGGCTTCTGTAGGTCAGTGTCCCTCATACACTTTCGAAGCCCCGGGGACAGGGATCTTCCCACTTGCTGCTTTTTGTGTATTCTAGACCAGGCTGAGTATTCCTGGAGAGTATACAAACTGGTAAGATCCGGTTCTGAATCTGAGGTCAGCAACGCTGCAACTCACACACTCAGGGAGGGCAGGGCATGCAAACTTCCCACTTCATGCATCAGGAGGTAAGGGAGCAAAGGGAATGTGAAAAGCAGATTAAAAGAGAAGCCAAGGAGCCCCAAGCCTTCTGCAAGGAGCCCCAAGCCTTCTGCAAGGAGCCCCAAGCCTTCTGCAAGGAGCCCCAAGCCTTCTGCATGTTTAAAAGAGAAGCCAAGGAGCCCCAAGCCTTCTGCATGTTTAAAAGAGAGCCAAGGAGCCCCAAGCCTTCTGCAAGGAGCCCCAAGCCTTCTGCAAGGAGCCCCAAGCCTTCTGCATGTTTAAAAGAGAAGCCAAGGAGCCCCAAGCCTTCTGCATGTTTAAAAGAGAGCCAAGGAGCCCCAAGCCTTCTGCAAGGAGCCCCAAGCCTTCTGCAAGGAGCCCCAAGCCTTCTGCAAGGAGCCCCAAGCCTTCTGCAAGGAGCCCCAAGCCTTCTGCAAGGAGCCCCAAGCCTTCTGCAAGGAGCCCCAAGCCTTCTGCATGGAACCCCAAGCCTTCTGCATGTTTAAAAGAGAGCCAAGGAACCCCAAGCCTTCTGCATGGAACCCCAAGCCTTCTGCATGGAACCCCAAGCCATCTGCATGGAACCCCAAGCCTTCTGCATGTTTAAAAGAGAGCCAAGGAACACCAAGCCTTCTGCATGTTTAAAAGAGAGCCAAGGAACCCCAAGCCTTCTGCATGTTTAAAAGAGAAGCCAAGGAACCCCAAGCCTTCTGCATGTTTAAAAGAGAGCCAAGGAGCCCCAAGCCTTCTGCATGGAACCCCAAGCCTTCTGCATGTTTAAAAGAGAGTCAAGGAACCCCAAGCCTTCTGCATGGAACCCCAAGCCTTCTGCATGGAACCCCAAGCCTTCTGCATGGAACCCCAAGCCTTCTCCATGTTTAAAAGAGAAGCCAAGGAACCCCAAGCCTTCTGCATGTTTAAAAGAGAGCCAAGGAGCCCCAAGCCTTCTGCATGGAACCCCAAGCCTTCTGCATGTTTAAAAGAGAGCCAAGGAACCCCAAGCCTTCTGCATGTTTAAAAGAGAGCCAAGGAACCCCAAGCCTTCTGCATGGAACCCCAAGCCTTCTGCATGTTTAAAAGAGAGCCAAGGAACCCCAAGCCTTCTGCATGTTTAAAAGAGAGCCAAGGAACCCCAAGCCTTCTGCATGTTTAAAAGAGAGCCAAGGAACCCCAAGCCTTCTGCATGTTTAAAAGAGAAGCCAAGGAACCCCAAGCCTTCTGCATGTTTAAAAGAGAAGCCAAGGAACCCCAAGCCTTCTGCAAGGAACCCCAAGCCTTCTGCATGTTTAAAAGAGAGCCAAGGAACCCCAAGCCTTCTGCATGTTTAAAAGAGAGCCAAGGAACCCCAAGCCTTCTGCATGGGGCTACCCATTAATGCCAATGAGAAGTCACAGGCCGGCTCAAGCCCTATCGAACAGCCCTGTGGAAAAGCTGAAGATGGACAAGAAAACCTCTTCATTGGCTTCAGAAGTCAATGGAGATTTGAAAAACAGGACATATGCAGGGTGCCGTGCCTCACACCCTTTAATCGTAGCACTTGGGAGGCAGAGGCAGGCAGATTTCTGAGTTGGAGGCCAAGCTGTTCTACTGAGTGAGTTCCAGGACAACTAGGGATATGCAGAAGGATTCTGTCTCAAAAAAGATAAAAACAAGGAATGAAAATATGAGTAGAAAAATTCTCAAACATTCAGATGAATGAAGAGTCAAGAAAATCTAAACACGATGGTATTTGCAAGAGGAAATCAGCCCCTACCCATAGAGTTGCTCGGGGATCAGAGGCTTTTGGGAAGCCTCTTTCTCATTATGCCTCTGTGCTGTTGCTGAGTCACCTCTGGGAGCCGCTGTGTGAAGTGTGGCTCTCAACGGAATGCCTGCCCATCACATCACCCAGGGGAGCCTGGGATAAAAGAGCAGCCAGCTACAAACTCTGGTGCCAAGGCAGAGCCATGTAATATGTGTCTGCATGTGACATTTGCCTAAGACTCAGTCTCCCCCGGAGGGTTTCATGCTAAAACGGCCAACAGACTCAGGTTATGTTTTATGGGAGGTGTGGCTGCCACCTGGGCTGGCTCAGGCCGCTGAGAAGTTCCTGACCTTGATGAGAGGATGTTTGCAGCTTCTGCAGAGGTCTGGCTGCACATCTGTCCCCAGAGGAAACGAAAGACACAAGAGGGACCTAGAGATGACAAAGCCGAGGCTGAAAGTGTTGTTCAGCCATCCAACAGGCTTGAGGGAGTGGCAGGGTGAGGGGAGAGGAAAGTTTGGCAACTCTCCAGGATGCCACCCGGTGGGGCACTAGGACACAGATCAACGTAGGCTACAATGACATATAATAAAGATAACTAGCATACTGCATGCCCAGGATGCTGTGGGAAAATATACTTCTGGATTGTTCTGTAAAGGGTGAAAAGTGAGTGGCTATGACAGTAATAGGATGGGTGTATGTTAGTACTAAAGTTAAGACTAAAGCCACAGAAAGCCTCATCTAGTACCTTGCCTGTTGATTGGCTTTGTAGGAAACCTGTTGTCCTCTTGATCTACTTGAAAAAGGCTACGGTCATTTGGCAAGAAGGACCCTTGGTTGAGACAATGCCAGCGCATCTCACATTGGCCTGTGCCCCTTTTGTGTGGTATTCTCTTGATTAGTGATTGATGTGGAAGGGCCCAGCCTCGCTGAAGGCTGTGACTCCCCTGGGTTGAGCAAGCAGTAAGCAGTGTTCCATGGCATCTGCTTCTGATCCTGCCTCCAGTTCGCTGCCTCAATGTCCCCTTTTGATGGCCTGTGATTGAAACATGTCAGCAGAAATGCTAGTCCTTTCCTTCCCAAACACCTTTTGTCACAGTCTTTATCACATCCACAGAAAGCACTAAAAAACAAAAATCTAGCTACCGTTTGCAAATCTCCTTGATGGAGCCAGGCATGGCCCTTGAAGGTCTAAAATGTTATGTAGGATTAATATTTCTCAGAGCTTCGGACCCGGTGACATACAGAATCGCAAGAACAAAGTTGTCACTAAATAGAACAGTTTTTTTTTTCTTGTAATTAGTGTTCGTCCTCACATATCAAATAGTGCTAGTTTCACATTTCAGAGTTTTACTGGCTGTGACAGGCTGTCACTCTGTCCCTAGCTGGCAAAAGCTCATTATATGGGCCAGGCCTGAACTTGAATTTAAGGTAAAACCTCCTGATTCTCCACTTCAGTCTCAGTGACGTGGGGCCAGGAGTCAGCCACCGTCCTCAGCTCCAAACAGTTCAGTTTAATTGGTTGCTCTAGAATTTATTTCCTACAGAATGGGCTATAAACACATTATGTCCCTGAAGTAAAGCAACTGTAACCTAAAATTCTTAAATTTGGCCATCTGAGTTTAGACTAAAGCCACTCACCTTAAGTTATCTAACTCAAGTGATCTGTAGTATGAATAATACAATCCCAGAGACAGGTGTTGGGGTTCAAGCTGAAGATCAGAGACACAAAAGAGGCAGCCACTAGCTCTTCCCTCTTCCATAGACTGAAAGGATGATCCTGTCTCCATAAATCCTCAGGCTTCTTCTGCCTAGACTACACTGAGCCCCTGCCTTAGAGCCCTCTGTAGTGCTGGGACTAGAGGCAGGTGTGCACCACCACTGCCCAGCTTCTGTGGCTAATTAGTGTGGCCGCTGGGATTAAAGGTGTGTGCCACCACTGCCTGGCCTCTATGACTGTTGTCAGCTTTGCATTCTGAGCTTCCGGCAAGCTTTATTATATCATAAATAATATATCACCACAGTGATCAAAATTTGGGATTCTTTAAAGCTGGGTGTATTTGCACATACCTATAATTCTAATATTTGGGAGGTTGAGATAGAAGGTCCTGAGTTCAACCTAGCCTGGGCTACATAGAGAGACTGCCTCAAACCAAGAACCAATAGGGTTGACAAGATGGCTCAGTGGGTAAAAGCACTTGTCATGTAAGCCTGACAACCTGAGGCCCTTCCCTGGAAACCTTGCTAGAAAGAGAGATACCAAATATCTTCCTCTGATTGTCACACGTGTTTGGTGGTATACACACACACACACACACACACACACACACACACACACACACACAGACAGACAAAAATCAGCCCAAAGCTAAAACCTACATCACCAAACCAAAACAACAAAAAATCTAATAAAGTGGATTTTAAAGATACAATACTAAGAATAGTTTTTTTTTTTCTTAATTTGCATTCTGTTTTGTGCATGGGTGAGCACAGGCACAGTGGTGAACACGGAGTTGGTTCTCTCACTGTACTACGTGGGTCCAATTATAGTTATCATTTTAACGGTTACATGCCACCAATACTCCTTTACTAGTATTTTTTTTTTAAGTATTTCTGTATATGTTTTGAAGGTTCCAAAAGGTTTTCAAACCTGGAGATTAGGGAATGTCAAGTTTTTCTTTAACCCAGAAGATATTTGCAAAGAACCTGTTGTAAAATCAGCAGGTTAGATGTAATGTACAGGTTAACTTTTTCTGTCAAGTAAAGAATAATTAATGCCATGTCTATCCAGATCAAAGTGTTTTTCCTCTCATATTTTTAAAAGGGAAGAGAAAGAGAGAGAGAGAAAGAGAGAGAGAAGATGTTGTGCTGGCTAGTCTTTATGCCAACTTGACACAAGCTAGAGTTGCCTGAGAGAAAGTAACCCCTATTGAGAAGATTCCCCCTTGATAGTTCAGGTTGTAGGCGAAGCTGTAGAGCATTTCTTTAATTAGCGACTGATAAGGGACAGCCCAAGCCTATGGGAGAGCCCAGCGCATTGTGCATGGGGGACATCCCTGGGTTCCATAAGAACGCAGACTGAGCAAGCCATGAGGAGCCAGCCAGTGACAGTTTTAGAACACCCTGTTCACAGATTCCTACCCGGTCTTTGCATCAGTCCCTGCTGTTGGGTTCCTTCATGATGAACTGTGATGTGGAAGTGTAAGCAAAATAAAACCTCTCTTCCCCAAGTTGTGCTTGGTCATGGTGGTCTCATCGAAGAGTTAGAGGGTGAAAGGGCAAGGGTCAAGCAGGACTCTGTGTTCAGCTTCTGGTGATGGACATTGCTCCATCACAACAGAAGGTACCTTGTGAAGACACATTCAGGAGTGCCAAGTGTTATGTGGGGGTTGTAGACTGATTTCAAATATTCTAGTCCGAGAGACCTAACCCATGTCCATGAACATCAAGCCTTTCTTTGATGACATCCTGATTATACTGGGGGGAATACACCTCGCCCCCCAGCCCCTCTCCACCCACCACCTTTCAATGATATTATTTTGGGACTCAACTTTTTAGCATATGAACCTCTATGGGATAAACTATAACTAAACCATATTTCCCAATATTTTTTTTTTTTTTTTGCCATCCTGATGGGAGATGTCATTCTGTAAATATGTTTCTCTTATTGGTTAATGAATAAAGAAAGCACTGTTGGCCTATAGAGAAGTAAGATAGGTGGGACTAGGAGACAAGGAGGATTCTGGGAGATGTAGTAGAGAAGAGTCGAAACGTAGGATGCAAGAGGAGTAAGAGGTCTGTACCATCTCTCCGGTAAGATAAGACCACATGGAAACACGTAGATTGATAGAAATGGGTTAGTATTTAAGACAGAGCTAGCCAATAAGAAATGCTAGTAACCGGCCAACAGCTTTATGTCTAATACAGCATCTCTGTGTGTTATGTTGGGACTGATGCCAGGCTGGCAGAAAAGTGCTAGTAACACCATCCTTAATTTATAAATGCAATTTTAATTAAACATTTAATTCATTGTTAAATTTTACCACAGATAGTCAATATGAATCTTTCCCTTCAGAAGAATAGAAATGTGGAGATGGCTCAGCAGTTAAGAGTGCTGTGTGCTTCCCCAGAGGACCCAGGTTCAACTCCCACACCATACTGTGGTTCACAGTCACTGTCTGTGACTTCAGTACCAGGGTACCCACTACCTTCCACTGTCCTGGGCATGGGATGTGGTAGTCAGGCATACATACAGGCAAAATACTGGTACACGTAACACTTTTTAAAAATTAAAGAGAAAGAAAATAAGTGGATTAAAAGCTGTGTTGGTTTATAGACTTTGATAATTCATAACGTAAATGAGGTATACACTGCTATTCCTGAGACAATGATATTCAAGAACTATGATTATTCAGCTGTGGTACATGGTTCCTATCTCAATCATTGGGAGGAAGAAGTAGGGGGAATAGTTACAAGTTCAAATTCACTCTGATCTACATAGTTGGTTTCAAGCCAGCTAGGACTACTCAACAAGAACTTGTCTGGAAAAACAAAACAAAACAAACAAACAAGCCACAATTGACAACAGAATAAAACCTCCAAGGTATTACGATACATTGTTTTGTTTTACTCCTGTTACTATTATGTCTTAGCTGAGAAATTACCCTTTTCCTTTTTCTTTATTTCATTAAATCTTTGTTTCAAATTTTCCTTCTATAATCTTATTTAAGGGAGACCTCTAAACAAAGCCGTCTTAGGGAACTTAATGGACTCACCTGGACAAGTTCCCACCATCCCTTTCACATCCTTTGTGTACTCTAGACAAATAAAACAGATGGGAACGCTACCTTGAGCCAAAGAACACAGTGCAGTTGGAAATCCTGGCCCCATGCAGCTGCAGCCATGTTTGTTGTTGTGCTAGGAAACCGGTTCATAGAAACCCTGCTACCTTTTGACATCACACCCTCCCTCCATTCTCCTGAAAGCTGAGTAGAGACCAACCTTCCCCTCCCCTTCTCTGATCTGTGAACTCCTCCTCAACTTTGAAACCTAGATCCCCTAGGACACACATTCTCGTTGCCCCCACAAGAAGGAAAGGCTCTCTCTTTTGCAAATTGCACTTTAGACAGCTCATGTGGGTGTCATCTGCAAATCTGCCTTCTCCACTGCCTTGTGTGTTCCCTGGGAACAATAGATTGTGATAATTTCACAACCAGACTCTCAGAGCCAAGCATAAGCGAGGCCTGTTACTCAAATGTTTGCTGGATAAATATTGAGTAAATGCTGTGCCGAGTGAGAGCTGCCTTAATCAGGAATGATGTAATACTTGTAACATTGACTCAGATGGGAATACCCTGAGAGGATCCATTAGGTAACATTTTAAAACGGACTGCCATTCTTTGCGTTTGTATGGAGTGTATTGGAGGCAATTGTTTTAAAGCCCGGGTAAACAGGCTGGTTGCAGTAGATTAGCTTTGTAGTACAGGTTGGAGGGAAATGTCACAATAGCTAAGAAGGTGACCTTTGGAGTTAGGACTCCCGTGTCTATTCCTAGTGTGGGTGCTAACTAGACAGCTAGTGTGGAACGTCTTTTGCTGAGTCCCTCCATTTGTAAAACGAGACAGCAACCCAGCCCCTCCCCAATGAATTAAAAAAAAAAAAAAAAAGGGATATGCCACACCCACACTCTATATGTATTGAGCAATAAATAAATGGCTCCCATTATCAGCAGGCCATATGTTTCTGAAGCTTGATTGTGTAATCGGGTCTGAACATTTTGTTTGTTTTCTATTCCCCCTGGTGTATACTGTGTGGGCAGGTGTTCAGATCTGACTTCAGCGCCTCTGATGGTCTCCCAGGATCCCTTTATCAAGAGACTACAGTCGACAATTCACATTTCATTCTTTTTCTTTTGGATTTCTTTTTCCTCTGACTTCTCTCTGACTCTTTCCTACTGCAAGTCTTTGTATTGTTTAAAGTTGAGGCTGGGGAGGAATTAGGTGACAGCGTACTTATGTCCACACTCTTTTCCAGATGTTTAGGTGGTTTGGGATCCCAGGAGACTGAACTGGGTCCAGGCCTGAAGCTTTAGGTGGATCTAAGGTATAATGTTCAGAGGAGAGATCAATACAGAAATTGAGGTAAATAAATGAGCAGGGATGTTAACTCAAAGGCATTGGACCCCCTACCTGCTTCCTAATGAAGACTAAGGAAGAAGCGACTAGTTAAAGCAGCCTCCCTTCCTAGGGAGCGCGTGGAGAGGAAAGAACCATGGAGTTTTTAAGCCCTAAAGAGACCTTAGCGGAAAGCCGGATTTCCACCTCCACCATTTGCTGCAGGTTTGCATGGAGGAGACAGAGAGGGAAATGACATTGATGTTGATGATGATAGGTGCCCACCCATTTAGAATGTGTACTTGCTGCTGTTCTCAAAGGGAAGACTACGCCAGGTGTTGGTGGTGCACACCTTTAATCCCAGCACTAGGGAGTCAGAGGCAGGTGGATCTCTGTGAGTTTGAGGCCAGTGGCCAGTGTGGTCTACAGAGTGAGTTCCAGGACCGCCAAGGCTACATAGAGAAACCCTGTCTCCGAAACAAAAAAACAACAACAACAAAAAAGAATTTTACTTTTTTTCACTTATCATATGTTTACTAAACATAGATGAAAGAATGAGTATTGATAAATTATCTGATTATTGAGGCACAAGTGTTGCTTGCTTATATTTCTAGAGGCATCTACCAGAATACCCACTGAGGATTCATGGTCTCAAGTGAGAGAAATAAGAAGATGAAAATAGTTAATGAACAAATCTCAGCCAAGTTCTCCTGGTTTAATCTTTCCTCATTGTTCCCTTTTTGTTTTTGCTCTTCAAGACAGAGTTTCTCTGTGTAGTCCTTACTGTCCATGAACACAACTCTGTAGACCAGGCTGGCCTTGAAATTGAGAGATCCGCTCAAATGCTGGGATTAAAGGTGTGAGCTACCACCTCCCAGCTCTGGGTTTATTCTTTTCAGGTGAATGCTACAGAGGCATGGTGAATAGCCCTCCCTCCCCCTTTCCCTAAGCTAGCTGTTTGGGCTGCTCTGTGCCCAGCTTCCCTGCCCATTCTCCCCTAATTTCCCACCCCTGAGTGCAGAGTGGCACCGTGGTTGTCTTCCTGCATGAAATACCATCCAAATTAGCACTATGGCTTCCATCTGAAAGTGAGCTACTTACAAAAAGGAAAATACCATTAGTCCCAAATTGCTCTTGTGAGCTTCTTTGAACCTTTGGTGGGGAGTCTGAGCCTTGGGGTCTGAAGATCTGTGTCTATGAGTCTTGGTTATTCCTCCCGTGGTCTTGAGACGTTTACTCAGCTTTCATCTCCATAACATGGATGTTGAGACTTCACAATGATTAAAGGAATCTGTGAGATAATTCGACAAATCTGAACTGCTGCTTGCAAATCCAACTTGTAATTTATTTTGTTGTTGTTGTGTTTCTTGAGTACAGGGATGGTTTCTGGCCCCAGCCCCTCATTCTCTGTTGTTTTCTAACTAGATTGATCAAGGTAGCCCAGGGTGGCCCAGAGTTGCCTGAAGCTTATGCTCCTCCTGCTTCAGCCTCCTAAGTGTAGGGATTATAATTTACCAATGAGTAAGTGCGTAGCAGACCCACAGTGAAGTGTGTTGAAGGAGGGTTTTGTTTGTTTCTTTAATTTTCCCTCGTGTTTGCACTGATACGAAGGCCTCTTTGTTCTTCTATGAGCTTGCTTGGGACCAACGTTGAGTTTAGATCTTTCTTACTGACCCTAACACTGTCAGGTATGCAGCAACTGCCTCCTAAGGATTCCCAAATGGATGACTATGGACCAGACTGGTACCTCACTCTGTGTCTGGAGGAAATAAACAAATCTACTGTATCGCATGCTTTAGACCTTCCTTAGTAGCAACATCAATGGATGGAGCGTCCCTAATGTCATGGAAACCTAGACAAGCCTTCATAAAGAAAGAGTCATGCACGACACTGGGAATAACAAATAATCCCAAAGAGATCACAGATGTTCCCCCATAAGTACAATAAACTCCAGGATAAAACATATCCTCCAACAACAGGAATTAGGATCTATTAAAGACCGAACAGAGAACAGAAAACAGAAATCACTTATTGTGAAGGAACCACCGGCTGCATTTGCCCAGCTGCATTTGCTTTGAAAAGGACAAGTGAGTCAGGGTCATGGCCTGTAGGAAAACTGAACAACAGAGTTTTTAAACGGGCTCTGGGTGCTCACAGTCAGTGTGTGTGTGTGTGTGTGTGTGTGTGTGTGTGTGTGTGTGTGTGTGTGTGTTTCTAAGAACTGGGGACATGGGGCCCTGCTATTTTCCCACCACTATCATAATAAGCAAAGAAAAGCCAGCCAGGTGATACTCATATGCCTTGGCTTCCTAAATTCTAAAGTGAGTATTGTAATGTGTTTGCACATTACATCTCAGGATGTTGCTGGAGATTAAGTGAGGAGGGAACTAGGTGAAGGTGTTTACCTAAGGACCACACAACGTAAGAACTCAACACATCTATTAGGCAGTTAGAGCCTGAGCACACACACACACACACACACACACCCCACACCATGCAGATCTATACACTGAAAAGAGTAAAAATAAATATAAAAAAGCCAGTAGAAAGAAGGAATTCTTTTTACTGTTATAATCTCCAGAAGTCCAGAGGCAGGCAGGTCCACAGATAAGCTGTTCCGACCCAGCACAAGGTCCCCTGTGCTCCAGAGTGCAGATAGCAGAAGGCCTGGGAGGGCTGTGCTGCTTGTGAGGACCGAGCTGAGACTTGAAGGAATTTGCAAGCCCAGTTTGCTATGCAGCCTTTGACTTGGTTTCTTAGGCCACCTTTTCAACGACTCTGGGACATAAGACTAATTTACATGGTACTAATGACCAATGTACTAACTTCTGATTTTGCTTATACATTACTCCGTACTCAGAACCCCTGAATTTCTTTTGCATTCTTTTGCTGTTGTTGTTATTATTATTGCAAGACAGGGTTTCTCTGTGTAACAATCCTGGCTGTCCTGGGATTTGCTTTGTAGACCTGACTCACAGAGATCTGCTAGCCTTTATCTACCAAATACTGGGATTAAAGGTTTGCCTGGTTCCTTTTGCATTCTGTCCCCATTCTGAGCAATACTCTTCTGAGTTAATCATCAGGATGTGTAACTATTTTTAGATCAACTTAAGGATACAACCACTGAGAGGAAACTATGTACTATCTGCTCCTTAAGTCTGTTGTAAGATACTACAGAATTACTTTAAAACAAAACTTCATGACTTTTTTTTTTTCAGCAAAATTCTTGAGTTTTGTTTTTCAATGTGCCTTCAGAAGTGAATTTCTCTACAATGTGAAGAAACGGAGTCCTGCCAGGCCCTTTCCATTTTAAACTCTATAGAAAGCCAGTTGTTGGATGATGTTGGCAGTTTTCCTGTCCTGCAGTCACTCTCCGATAAACACACAGAGGCTTGCATTGATTATAAATGCTCAGCCAGTAGCTCAGGCTTGTTACTAGCTAACTCTTACACTTAAACTAACCCATATTTCTATCTATAGTTTGCCACGAGGCCCATGGCTTGTCACCTCATTTTTTACATGTTCTGCCTGCTCAGTGGCTGGCCCACATCTCTCCCTTGACTCTCCTGCCCTGCCCTTCCTCCTCCCATCATTCCCTTTACAGCAGGCTATCTTACCCAATATCTTCTTACCATGCTATAGGCTAACCATTTTTTTTTTATAATTAACAAAGAGCATAATCTACAGCAAGATGACAACGTAAGAACTCAACACATCTATTAGGCAGTTAGAGCCTGAGAGGTAAGTATAAAAAATGGACTTGAAAGCCACTGAAACCTTGGTTTGAAGTCAGATTTTCCTATAATAGGTTGTAATCTATTATATAGTGCCTTTGATTTTCATTTTTCTTACCTACAAAGACAGGTATTAAGGGCTAGCTCTTAGGGACATTAAGAACAATGAAATTAATGATAGGAAACCATCAGCATGCTTTTGAAACTCAGCAATGGCAGCCTCAATACAGAATATATCCTGAATTTTCTTTATATAACTTCTACAATTACAGCTTCTGAAATTCAATGAATACATGAAATATTTCTTATGCATAAAATGTAAACAAGTATATTTGCTTGTTTCCATCTAGGTCTACATTTAGTCCATGTTCTGTCCTCTTTGTGCACTGGTAGACAAGTTCTTATGCTGTCATCTAGTAACTGTTTTTGTTTTTTGTTTTTTCATTGTTGTTAAATGATGATACATACATAATCCAATTTCTTAGGTGTAGATATGTCTGTGTATCTAATGGGTAGCTTCTTCCTTTAAGCAGGAGGTCTTACCCTCAAGTTTTTCTTGTTGTTGTCTCTCTATTTTGTAGATCTGGCTGTCCTGGAATTCACTCTGTGGACCAGGCTGGCCTTGAACTTACAGAGCTCTGCCTGCCTCTGCCTCCTGAGTGCTGAATGCTAGGATTAAGGGCATGCTTTACTATGCCTGGCGTACTGGTGTTTTGTTTTGTTTTTTTTTTTAATGATAGCCATCTGAATGTGGTAAGATGGAACCGAAAAGTAGTTTTCATGCTTCGTTGATGGCTAAGGATGTTTTTAAACTTTTCAAATACTTATTGACCATTCATAGTTCTTCTTTGAGAATGTCTATTTAGTTTGTTAGCCCATTTATTGACTTGACATTTTTTTAATGTTTTAATTTTTGAAAGTCTTGCTGTATCCTGGGTATTTGTTTCTGCCTGATGTACAGTTGGCAAATATCCCCCCCCCCCCTTTTCTGTAGGCTATCTCCTCAATCTGGTGATTGTTCTCTTCGTTGTATGCAGTTCCTCAATTTCATGTAACCATATTTGTGAATTGTTAGGATTATTTCCTTTGTAGACCAAGCTAGCCTCAAACTCACAGAGCTCTGTCACCTTGAGTACTGGGATTAAAGGCCTGTGCTACCATGCCCAGCCTCTTTGGTTCAATTTGAATTAATTTTTGTACAAGATTGGGAAATTTTGATGGCTAAAACTGGCCGAATTGATTCTTGGGTTCTGTATTCTATTTCATCTCTCCACATGTTTGCTGCTGTGCTGGTATCATGTGTTTTCTTACTATGACTCTGTAACATAATTTGAGGTTGGATATTGCGATAGCTCTTGATTGTTTGACTAAGGATTGTTTTTGCTATTGGTCTTCCTTTTAGATTCTTTATATATTTTAGCATTGGTTTTTCATTCGGTGATGAGTGTTATTAAGATTTTCATGGGATTGCATTGAATCTGTAGATTACTTTCCATAATATAGTCATCCTATCCCTGAGCATGGGAGGTCTTTTTATGTTCTACTGTCGTCTTCAATTGCTTCTGCCATTGTTTCAATGTTTTCATAGTAGAGGTCTTTTACTTCTCAATTAGGTTTGTTCATAGATCACTTTTGAGCTATTGTGAATTGGATGTTTTGCCTCCTGATTTCTTTCTCAGTGAGCTTGCTATTGGTACGATTTTATAGACATGAATTAGTCAATCATTGCTAGTAACATATTTTATACACATGCTTTTATTGAAATATCTGGAACACCATAACCTTTCCTCCTTGTACATGTTGGCATGCATTTCTTCCTCCAAAGAACATTTTCCTATATAACCACCCCATATGACAACTATGAAATTTGATAGAAGTCTTCCTGTTAGGAGAAGTCTTCTACTGTGTTTGTTCACCTTCATCCTTTCTGGGAAAGCAAGTCATTCCGAATCCCCGCCGCCCAGATGCTGCTTCTCAGAGGCTCTTCAAGCCAGAGAGCAGGTTGGGCTTTAGAAGTTGAACATCACAGCACATTGTGAGAAGCTATGGAGGAAAGAATCTATTCTTAGCCCATCTCTGCTGGCTCCAAATCAGAACTGGGACATTTGGATTTTCTGTCTTCCTCGGTGTCTCTTTGCTGGGTCATCTCACTCAGGTGTACCTTCCACCCTATATGTGTAAACTTGTCTGTTGTGCTCACTCTCAGGTTTCACGTCTGTGTGCTTCCCCAAATGTCACCATGTCAGCCTCCTCGGAACTACTGCTGTGTCTTCCGTGTGCTTCATCTGTGGAAGTTTATCTCATATTAGGTTATTTTCTGTGATTTGTGAGACCAGTTCAGGTCCTCTCTGAGCAAGGACCCTGGGGCGTTTTTAATGAGAATGCCCCACCCCCCATAGGCACCTACATTTAAATATTTGGTTCCAGGCCTTAGAACCACCTGAAGTTAGGAGGCTTGGCCCTGCTGGGGGAGGCGCGGCCCTGCTGGAGGAGGCGTGGCCCTGCTGGGGGAGGCACAGCCCTGATGGAGGAGGCATGGCCTTGCTGGAGGAGGTGTGGCCCTGCTGGAGGAGGCGTGGCCCTGCTGGGGGAGGCGTGGCCTTGCTGGAGGAGGCGTGGCCCTGCTGGAGGAGGTGTGGCCCTGCTGGAGGAGGCGTGGCCCTGCTGGAGGAGGCGCGGCCCTGCTGGAAGAGGCGCGGCCCTGCTGGGGGAGGCGTGGCCCTGCTGGGGGAGGCACAGCCCTGATGGAGGAGGCATGGCCATCTCTGAGTGGAATCTAAGGTTTCTGTTCCCAGTTAGATCTGTCTGCTCCAGGTTTGGGAATCAATCGGTCGTGAGCGCTCAGCTGTGGCTCCTGCACCATGTGCTCCTGCTTATCGCCATACTTCCCACCATAATGCTCACGGACTATGACCCCTCCAATCTAAAAGCCCAAATAAACACTTTCCTTTAGAAGCTGTCTTGATCACGGTAACTTATCACAGCAATAGAAAAGTAAGACAGGCCTGTGAGTAAGCACTGCGAGAGTATAATAGGTGCTTGATATTTGTTAATTTGGCAAATTAAAGTATTACTGTATAACTAATATAAATGTATTAATACATTAATTTTTTTTTTTTTTTTTTTTTTTTTTGCTATATGCGATTAACGGTCACACTGTGCCAAGCAGAGGTTTTTGTTGGTTCAAATGTTCAAATGTGAGCATCTACAACCGACACACCATCAATGACACACATGGCCCCTTTGCTATTGGCTTGTCTTTATCAAAAGCTGTAGACACATTATCTGAGTCAATGTTAGCTGAAGCCCTCTTGTTTACACAGAGGTTTCCAAGCCAGCTGGATGCCAGGTACCATGACATCATCTGGATGGCTCTCCGGGTGCAATGATCTAGATGTTTCAGTCACTGTCATAGCTAGGTTGTTCCATGGTTTGCTTTGTTGTTCAGCTATCACTGTTTGGCATGGATGAGCATCATGCTTTCTCAACTGCTTTGCTTCTGGGATGAATCTCTTTTAAATCATGAAGTGCTGTTTTAAATAACTCCAGTGGGCTCTTTCTGCTGGGTTTCTTTAGACAGACAAGTGTCCCCACTCTGTAGATTTTTCCATCATTATATAGTACTTTAGTCACCATTTATAGGTCTTCAAAGTTTTAGGAAACTGTTTCTGTTTTTATGGAAATGTATCACTTTAGACTACTGAGTATTTTTTTTTATTCTATAAAGTCAAGAAGACTTTCAGTCTCCTTAGGCAGCACAATTTCTCAGCTTCTTTAGTCAGTAAATGATTCCATTTAGACTATATGATTTTGATTAATTGACAGCACAAGTTTCTTTTCAATCTAGCCTTTTATGAGATTTCACCCTGTCCCACCTCACCACTCTCTGTCAGTGTCTCAAGTATCCCAGACTGGCCTCAACTTACTGTGTAGCTGACATGACCTTGAACTCCTGGTCCTCTTGCATTCACCTCCCAAGCACTGAGGTTCCAGCTGTGTGTCATCAAGACGAGTCTATCAGGGTTCTCTTTGCTGCCTTCAGCGGGCTCTGGGGAATGTATGTCTGGGTCTCCACTTTCCATGGTTGTGCAGTGGGACACGAGGCAGGTGGTAACAGGGAGCCAGCCTCTTCTAGCTAAGACACGATTGCATTCTTGCTCTCTGTGTCAAGGGACACTGTGCAACAGCACACATCAACTTGATTTTGTTGTTGTTGTATTTTGTTTTCTCTGTGTAGCTTTGGAGACTGTTCTGGAATTCACTCTGTAGACCAAGCTGGCTTTGAACTCACAGAGATCCCCAGCCATTGCCTCCTAAGCGCTGGGATTAAAGGTGTGGGCCACCACTGCCCGGCCCAACCTGATGTTCAAACACATAAATTGCATGTGAGCATTTTGCATGCACCCAACTAAGTTCCAACTCTATGGTGCTGAGAAAAAGCAAATCAAACTACTTATTGTGGTTTTACTGAAGTGTTAGTCACAGTATCAGTTTGACAGAAGTGATCAAGGCTGGTTTTGAGGATGCATTTCTGTGGAACATTCATAGAATGAGTCCAGAAAGGTAAACTGTAGGGGGTTCAATCTATTCTAAAATGATACTTTCTCCAGTGTTTGCTTCACTGTTTGGCAATGTGTAGAACTAAGTTCTGGAATTGACACAGTGGTTATCCAGATAAACAATAAGCAGGTTTCCTCCTGAATCCTTGACCTGAGGGACTTCTCTTACATGTCAAGATAAAGTGTTCTTTGAGGGCTTTAACCTTCACTGTGGAAGCTCTACTGTTTAAGTGTGCAAATTGTGGTGAGTGGTTTAAATTCAAAACAGGTTAACTATAGGAAATTCTTTGAAATATTTTAGTATTGAACTGAGATTCAAATAAGACATACTGGGCAGGCAGAACATTGAAATAAATGGAATTTATAAGTCTCCAAATGGACTGAACAAATATACTCCAGTACAAGGTAAAATAACAGAAGAGAAATCATATACTGTTTTCTTAGAAAGTTGGGGCTGGAGAGATGGCTCAGCAGTTAAGAGTACCTGCTGCTTTTGCAGAGAACCTGGGTTCAGTTCCAAGCTCATGACTGTCTGTAATTCCAGGGGACCTCATCCCTGCAAAGATATTAAACTTGTCCATTTCTTCTTTGCCTTGTCCCCTTTAACGTTTTCTGGCTGCATCCAGGTCGCTTTCTGTGGGAAAGGCTACTTATTTCTCAGAACTGTCTTGTCTGTAAGATGGGAGGTGAGGATTAGTGCTCTTTCCTTTTTGAGAAACTGTTCTCTCCAGGCTGGGATTCTGAGCTAAGTGAGGAAGTAATGGGCGCATGAGCCATCAAGCCTGATTACAGGGCCATGGTGAACTGCTCAAACCTTATTCCTCTTTTTATTTTCTTTCTCCCTTGTACCTGCCTGTCTCAAATGCCATCTAAAAAAGTCTCTCTCTCTCTCTCTCTCTCTCTCTCTCTCTCTCTCTCTCTCTCTCTCTCTCTCTCTCTCTCTCTCTCTCTCTCCAGGGTTTCTCTGTATTGCTTTGGAGCCTGTCCTGAAACACATACTGTAGACCAGGCTGGCCTCACACTCACAGAGATTCGCCTGTCTCTGCCTCCCGAGTGCTGGGATTAAAGATATGTGCCACAAAATAAATAAATAAATAGATAGATAGATAAATAGATAGATAAATAAATAAATAAATAGAATCATATATATTTCCACACCATGTTTATTTGTACTTATGTTTAACAAGTTTTACTCTAATTTCAAAAAGATCACTAAAGATGGTGAGATTCCCAAACCATATATCAAGTGAAAGCATCCCACAACCATCTTTAGACTTCAGAGTTTGCTCAGATTTTTTTAAGTGGCTTGTGCGTGGCTCATCCTTGGATGTGGTTTCAGTCTTATTTCCATACTGTTGGGTTTCCCCTTCCCTTTTGACAATCATTTACCTACATCCCTGTACTATTCTCTGCATCATTACACCCATCCTCTTCATTGTGGTACCCCCCCTTGCATCGAGGCACCATCCTCCATATTATGCTATCCACTGCTTACAAAGATGTGTGCTATATGAGGCTTTAGGCCCCCTCCATGTGCCAGGTTCTATTCTGACAGCAACCTGAAAGATCTCACAGAAGTGGAAATTGAAAGTCAGACAACATGACACACAGAACAATAACCCCATACCTGTGTGTGAGTTTGTAACCTCACACTGTTTTTAGAAATGTGATTACAGGTCAGACTTCGAGATGCAGAGATTCCTGCAGATTATCTAATAGTCATCATGGTATCTTTGAGCCCTAGAGTCTTTTCTGGTCAGTTCAGAGAGAAGAAGAACCATAAGCAAGAGCACCGGCTTCCAAAGTTCAGGACAGGAGAGTGAATAAGACATCAGGCAGTTTGGAAAAGCTAGAAAAAGCACCTACCTGGTACCTGAGAACTCCAGGAGGAAAACGGCCCGTGTCAGACTTCCATTTCCGTAAATGAAAGAAAGCACTCCTCCTGTTTACGTCTGTGATTGTTTGTTACAGCAGCAACACAGAACTAATACAGCTAGTTTGTGTTAACTGTTTAGCTTCATACAACCCCATACGTATGAAGACCCAGAGAGATGACTCCGTAGTTAAGAGCACTTCTTGCTCTTTCAGAACATGCAGGTTCAATTCCCAGCCTCCAGATGATAGCTCCAGTCCCAGGGGATCTGACACCCTTTCACGGCATCCAGAAGTACCGCGTGTGCAAGTGGCATGTATGCACACATGCACTCAGAAGGTAAAAAACAAATAGATCTGAGAAACAAAATAAAACAAACCTGTGTGTGCACTAGAGTGAAACTGGAGGAGGGACCAGGAAGAGCAGTGAGAAGATGGAGTTCTGGTGTGGAGGGAGCTGGGACACTGGGAGATGGGAACTGGAGGATTTCTGAGGTTCAATATTCAGCCAGTCAAGCCAACCGATGTTCAGTGAGAGACCCCGCCTCAAATCAATAAAGCAGAGAGCAACAGATGAAAACATCAATTGTCAGCTTGCTTCCACAAATGCATGTTTTCTCCCCCCAACAACAACAACAAACCCCAAACAATCTAGCAGAGAGAATAAATGTGGTTTTCAACACACCAATGACTTAAACCAAATTTACTTCCTCAATTCTTTTAATTTATGGTAGTTTGAGGTAATTGAGCCCCATAGTCCCATAATCTCATAGGGAGTGACACTATCAGGAGGTGTGGCTTTGTTGGAGTGGGTATGGCCTTGTTGGAGTAAGTGTGTCACTGTTGGAGTGGGCTTTAGGTTTCATATACTCAGGGTACTGCCTACTGTGTCAATAGACTTCCTGCCACCGTCAAGATGTAGGACACTAGGCTGTCTCTCCAGCACCAAGCCTGCCTGCGTGTTGCCATGCTCCCTGATATGATAAACCGAACCTTTGAAGTGTAGGCGAGCTGCCACAACTAAATGTTTCCTTCAAAAGAGTTGCTGTGGTCATTGGTGACTTTTCACAGCAATAGAAACCCCAACTAAGACACTCTTGAATAATTAGCACAGGGTGTGAACTCAATAGAAGCCGAGATATGAATGGCAGCAGGAAAAACTCCATTATCTGTGTGAATATCTATCAGACTCCACTAACAGTTGCGGAGAGGCCAAGGATACAAACAGAAAAATGTAAACGAGCTGGGTCACCCACGTGGTATTTGCTGATAATGCAAAGGCCTTCACGTCTGCAGTCGCAGGTAGGTGTATTCCATCCTACTGTATTGGACTTAGTTAAAATCAGGTTGGTATCCAGTTCATCTCATCTCAAGAAGCTGTTTCAGACCTACGCACCATCTCGCCACCCTCATCATTTCACTGTCTTCTATTGTTCTCTTTGCAGAGGAGAATCAAAGGAGGTGATTATAAATATTGATTGAACAAAGGACACGTAGGAAAGGCTTCCCAGGAAGTTCCTCCCAGAGCATCCATCTAATGGGTGGGAGAGTGTTGGATGGGTGTGGATAAAATCTAAAGCAGAAAACAGCAATGAAATAAAGAGATAAGAAGGACTATGAGGGAGCTAGGGAGATTGGGATGGCTCAGTGAACACGGGATTACTTCTTTGATCCCTGGACCCATGTAGACAGATGGATACAGAGGTGCACATCTGTAGACACAGAACTCCTATGGCAGACACAGACTCAGCCAAGAGCCAGCTAGCCTAGAGTACACAGGTCAGCAGCAAGCAAAGAGAGATCGTGCTTCAAAACCTGGGGAGTAGAACATGACTCTGACCTTGGTACAGAAGAGCCCCCTCCACTGAAATGAATTTTACAAAGAATTATTAGATGGTTGAAGTTGTTGTCACTATACAGCGTGAGATATACACATATGTACCCAATAAAGACTCTTTGTTTCTCCTGAGGAAATCCCTGAAAACTTTATATGAAAGTTGAATGGAAACTTCAATTTGTATATGTGTGGTATACTGAGGACTGACCAGCACTCTGCCCTGGGGCTATAACCTCAGTGCTCTCTTTTCTTTTTAGATATTTTATTTTGAGAGGGGCTATTAACCAATTACCCAGTGTTGCCTTGAATTCATTCTGTAGCCCAGGCAGGCCTTGGACGTCTGGAGTCCTCTGAGACAGAAGAGCCTGTTCTTTACCCACCAGTGATCATTAAAGACAGTTTCAAGGTAAGATAATGGCCTACTTGATTTCTCAGAAATTTATTGTAGAATCAACCCTGAATTATCTCAGTTCTCTTGAGAACTGAGAAACGGGGCTCATTTACACCGAAAATGCCTTCAAATCAATATAATACCATAAAGACAGGGTCTTGTTACATGGCCAGGCTGGCCTGAAAGTAAGTTGTGCAGCTCAAGCAGGTCTTGAACGCTTGCTCTACCTATCCCCGCCTCAAGGGTACTAGCATTTAGGCGTGTACACCCATCCCATGCAGGGCAAGTGTCTCTTAGCAGCCCACAGTCTTGTGTAAGGAATCATTCCTCACCAAGTGCTTCATTCTGATACCGATCCTTGGGGAGCTGTGGCAGGAGGATAACTACAAATTTAAAGGCAGCCTGGACTACAGAGACAAGCCCCAAAATGACATATGCAGATTCTTTCTCTCCCAGTAATTAATCATAAAAGCTTCTGTGATGCTACTTGCTTACATTCCAAAGTACAGTTCAGACCTGTGAATCATGAGGCCAAACAGGGGACTGGTGGTTTTCCAAGTGATGAGAGGTAAGCATCAAACAGATGAACGCATCCTGGTTTTACTGTCTTCTGCAAACTCTGGGGAAGTGCAGACTTGAGAGCTACCTAAGAGAAGTCTTGCTGTTGTTTGAGACAGGGTCTCTCTCATATAGCCCTGGCTTGCTTTGAACTTGCTATATAGCAGAGGTTGGCCTTGAACTCCCAATCCTTCGGCTTCCACCTCCCAACATCTAAGATTACAGACAAGCAACATTGTATACATCTTGTTGATCTTGACTCACTTGGAATTAAACGTTTCACAGCAGGTGCTAAGAAAACAAAACAACATAGCAATAACATTTGTGCCTGGGCCCCTCATTCTTCACTCCCAGATAACATGGATGGAGTTACTTATCTTGACTAAAGATCTGCTGCCAGCATGCATGCGAACTCGACAATAAGAATTTATTACATAATTTTAAATCAAACTGCATATCTTCCTTTCTGCACACGATTGATGTTTGTGTGTCTTTGCTGTCTTTCAATCTATAATAAGCTTTAATATATACAAAGCAGTGCATACTCTGAGATAAATATATTCTATTTCTGGGCACTTGAATGGCAGCAACTTCCTCTTTTCAAACAAAGGAGTTGGCTTTTTTTTTTTTTCCAAAACACTTGATGGTGCCAGTGCTTCTGACCTCCCATTGTCTGGGCTCTGTGCTCTAAAAGTTTTGTGAGCCAGTCTAATGAAGTGTGGAGCCTAAGGCTGACCAATATATCCCTCTATTGCTTCCTTCCCACATGCTAAATCAAAGGGGCCCTGGGGTGCACACCTGTTGTTTGTGCTGCCTATACATTCTTCTTTCTTCTGTAATCATACCCTGATTATCCTGCGGGGAGTCACCCTTGTTCTGGCCCAGTTGTTCCTAGTCTGGTGTCTCAAGCATGGTGGTCTGTGTGGCCTTACAGAGACTGCTCTCTCTGTATGGTCATGGATGGCTCATGTGAATGGTCATGTGATCCCAGGTATCTAGCATGTCAGCTAAAGGCCCTTTGCTGACACAACTGAGAAAGAGACTAAGAACACGGCTTAAAACTGTTGAGAACGCCCTCGGTTCCTCACAGCTCAGAACGGAGGTCTCTTCCCAATTCAAGGGCAGAGAAGGGTCATCACTTTTCCTTGGCTTCTTAGTTACATGACCAAAACCAGCCTCCTCTTCCATGGGTCTCTGTGAGCTGCATTTTCCTCAGCCGAGGCTTAATCAAGTCCTATTTGATGCTTGTGATCTCTAGTCTTGATTGTGTGAAATCAGTGAAGAGCTTTGCCTGGGGAAGAACCACAAGGGATTAACTGAGGGAGAACTCTCTTTCAGAGTAGGCAGCACCTATCTGTGGGAGGTCCAGGAAAAAGTCAATGTTGTGGGCCTGCCTGCCTTCCTTCCTCCTTCCTTCCTTCCTTCCTTCCTTCCTTCCTTCCTTCCTTCCTTCCTGCCTGCCTGCCTTTCTGCCTGCCTGCTTGCCTTTCTCCCTCCCTCCCTCCCTCCCTCCCTCCCTCCCTCCCTCCCTCCCTCCCTCCCTTCCTCCCTCCCTCTCCCTGTCTCTTCCTTTCTCCCTCCCTTCCTGCCTGGATGCCTTCCTTCCTACCTTCCTTCATTCATTTCTTTCTGCCTGCCTTCCTGCCTTCCTTCCTTCCTGCCTCCCTCCCTCCCCCCACCTCCCTCCTTCCCTCCCTCCTTCTCCTTGTCTCTCCCTCCCTCCCTCCCTCCCTCCCTCCCTCCCTCCCTCCCTCCCTCCCTCCCTCCCTCCCTCCCTCCCTCCCTCCCTCCCTCCCTCCCTCTTCCATCCTCCCCTGTCTCTTCCTGCCTGCCTGCCTGCCTGCCTGCCTTTGTTTCTTGCTGGTGAGTGTGTCTGTCCCTGCTGCCACCACCACCCCTGCTGTTGCAGAACCTTTCACTGACACCAGACTCCAGTTTTCTTCTGGCTTTCAATGATTATTGAAGACCAGCAACTCTCCAATTTTTTAGGCTCTCATCCTCATAAACCAAGTTAGCTGTGAGGTTCTCAGCCTTTCCAGGATGCAAATGGAGATGGTCGAACTCCTCAGACCTGGTGGTGTGAGTTATTTTAGCAAATTCCTTTACATAAGATGGAGTCACATCTTATCATTTCTGTTCCTGTTCCTCTAATGAACCCTGCTTGATGCCATGTCACCATCATAACAGCATTCTAGGTATATCACAAAGATCTCAAAGTGGACCAGGAATCACAACTAGTTCCACATCTGTTTGAAGAAGTAGATTCTGCTCTAGTATCAACAAACCTGCCATTGTATCCATAGAAGACAGTGCATCCATAGAAGACAGTGTATCCATAGAAGACAGTATATCCATAGAAGACAGTGTATCCACAGAAGACAGTGTATCCATAGAAGACAATGTATCCACAGAAGACAGTGTATCCACAGAAGACAGTGTATCCATAGAAGACAGTGTATCCACAGAAGACAGTGTATCCACAGAAGACAGTGTATCCACAGAAGACAGTGTATCCACAGAAGACAGTGTATCCACAGAAGACAGTGTATCCATAGAAGACAGTGTATCCACAGAAGACAGTGTATCCATAGAAGACAGTGTATCCATAGAAGACAGTGTATCCACAGAAGACAGTGTATCCATAGAAGACAATGTATCCATAGAAGACAGTGTATCCATAGAAGTCACTGCATCCATGGAAGTCATTGCATCCATGGCAGTCACTGCATCCATGGAAGTCACTGCATCCATGGAAGTCACTGCATCCATGGAAGTCGTTGTATCCACAGAAGACATTGTTAATCAATTACCTCCATGTCTTCTGCACCCTATATGGAGCTCTGTCATTGTGCTTGAAGAAGTTGAAGCCACATATAAAATGGCATCATTGAGCCTCTAGTGTTTGCCTCCTCTGCTGACTCCTCTGCTCTCCTGTCCCCTTGCGCTCACCGAGGTGGCCTCAGCCTAAAGGTATATGCACAATGTATTTTTCATTTAGTAGTTTTCTTTGCAGAGAGAGTCTAGGGGAAATAGGAAGATTTATCTTTCACTTTGTCCTCTTACAGGTCAAGTCCTTTAGTGAGGGAAGCCAGTTCGGGACCTCAAGGCAGGAACCTGGAGGCAGGAGCTGACACAGAGGCCATGGAGGAGTGCTGTTAACTGGCTTGCTCCCCAAGGCTTGCTCAGCTTGTTTCCTGCTATTACCCAGTAGCTCCTGGCCATGGGTGGCACCGCCCACGGCGGGCTGGGTCCTTCCACATCAATCATTACTCAAGAAATGCTCTGCAAACTGCACACTTGCCTATGGGTATCTGGTCGAAGCATTTTTCTCCCCTGAGATTCCCTCTTCCCAGATGACCTTAGCTTATACAGACTCCCCCAAACACTCTCTAAGCAGAACGTCTTCCAGGCTTCTAGAAATTGTTACAGATAACAGTAGTGCCTTATGTCTTAAGGCTGATATATGATACACTGTCTGTTGAGGTGATCATATTTTTGCCCTTTGTCCTGTAAATGTGATGTACCACATGTATTGATTTGTGTGTATGTTGGATCATCCTCTCATTTCAGGGGTAAATCTTACTCATGGCTATATATAATTTTTATACTGTGGTCTTGTCTTTGGTTCGGTATAATTTTGGGAGGACATTTTCTTTATTAATATGTTTTTGTATTGAAGATTAACAAATGCTTAATATCTACACATATTTTATGTGCTTACTAACTTATTCAACAAGCCTTTGTCATAGGCTCTGGTCAACATTGCAAAGCACAGCCACGAGCCTGACAAAACATCCTCTAGGTTCATCAAGCTTGGATTCTGGGGTGTACAGCCATCTGGGAGCACCCTTTGAATTATTTTATTTTTGTTTCATGTTTACCATAATTCGGGGATGAATTAATTCTTTCTTTTTTTCTTCCTTTCTTTCTTGGTTTCGGGTTCTGGGGGTTGAACCCAAGGACTTGTACATGCAAACACCCAGCGCCAGGAGAATCCTCCTATTTCTGCAGGTGGAATGTAAATGTCAAAGTGCTAAGTGTTTTGCCCCAGTTGATTGGAGACTGGAAAATGGTAGAAGTGGCCTGACTCTGAAGCCTACAAGCTTCATGATAAACGACTCTCCGTGTCTGGGTGAGAACTCTGAAAGCACTGACATCTTGAAAGGAAGCATACCATAAGTTGTTATTCAGTCGTTTGATTTCAGTCAAAGGATGCGAGAGCAGATTTTTCACAGAATGCAAAGCAAAAGAGGGTTGATTAGAGTGATGGAACTGGAGGAGGAGATGCAGGAAGAGGCAAGGGGAGTGTGGGGAAGCTGCCTGTAGATGTAGGGTTGCTGAGCGAGCAACGCGGACTTAGCACACTCTCACTGCCTGGTCCCTTGGCCACTGGCACTTAACACATTCTGTCATTTAGTCCTCATCCAAGTGCTATCTGGCTCCTAAGTCCATGTTCTTGCAAGTCACTTGAGCTCTGCCAATTCTGTGTGACCTCTGCTCCCAGGATGAGCATGTTACAGGCCCCAGATGAAACCCTGAAGAGGCATTCAGGGTGGAATTTACAGAGCTTGTTCTCTGAGGGGGGGGGTGAACCAAATGAGAGACATCTTAGTTCTAAGAACTTGAGCTTTTGGGCCTAATGCTGTGATGAGACTCAAGGTAGATTCAGAGCTTTCTCACTATTGCTAGGAATTAGGTCTAGTCTGAACAAGCAGCCCCTAGATTAAAAGATGAATGAGGGAGAGAGGCAGACAAGCATGGATGCTCAGTTCCTAGAAGTCAACCAGAAGGGCTTTATATATTTATCTAAGTTTTGTTTGATGTTGGATGTGACTGTATGTGTGTAGATATGAACATGTGTGAGAAAGAAAAAGAGCCTGGGAGAGAGAGAGAGAGAGAGAGAGAGAGAGAGAGAGAGAGAGAGAGAGAGAGAGAGAGAGAGAGGGTGAGAGAGAGAGAGAGGGTGAGAGAGAGAGAGAGAGAGAGGTGAGAGAGAGAGAGGGTGAGAGAGAGAGAGAGGGTGAGAGAGAGAGAGGGTGAGAGAGAGAGAGAGAGAGAGAGAGAGAGAGAGAGAGAGAGAGAGAGAGAGAGAGAGAGACCAAGAGAATTCTTTCCACAGTGGGGAATTCCCTCTTGGGTTGAGAACTGTGCTACCAAGCTGTCTTTTGGCCGCATGAAGAAACAGGTACCTTGCCTTTCTTACTCCAGGCCGACAGATGAGCAGTCTTCTTCCAGATAATTTAGGTTTCAGCATTTGTTAAGATCTATTGGGCAATCAATAGGTGCTGCTCCTTCTGGAGTCTATTATTTCTCCACACACACAAAAAGTGAATTGTCTAATGAGTGGCTTGTATGTGGCTGCTGTTCTGGGGTCACATGATTATTGAGGGTGTGATTGAGTAAGTGACTGAGTCAGGCAAAAGAATAAGCTTTCTTTGGCCAGAGCCCTGTGGGCAGTGAGTGATCACTGTAGGTTTTTGAGCAAGACAGTTACTGACATGATGGAAAGGAGTTGGTTTGAAACCGGGCAAGGCTGTGCTTGCCTGTGGCACCAATACTTAGGCAGTAGCAGGAGAATGAGGATTCCAAGGTCAGCCTATATGCCTCATGGTTAAAATGATAAATATTATGTTTGGATTAACATAATTTAACAGTAAAAGATACCCCTAACTGGGTTTGATGGCAAATGCCTATAATCCCAGCATCCCTAATGTTAAGACAGCAGGATCATACGATCCTGTCTCACCCACCCGAAAGAAAGTCAGGAGAGAGGACTTTACATTTATACAGGAATAATGAAGGGTGGAAGAATGTGTGAATTTAGGATTGACTTTATTAATGATGAGAAGGCTCTGATAGTGGATGGGAAATACCGAATGAGTATTTGGTGTAACACTAGCTTACATGTGTAATAGTGCACATCCATAAATCAAATACTGCATACAGAATAGTGTTTGGGTTGATAATCTTTTCTTTCAATATTAGAAAGGACTCTCTGGAAAATAGTGTTTTGGAGCTTAAATCTGTTAGACAAATGCCATTTTATAAATAGATCTTTCCCTTCTATCAACATATTGTCCCCTAAATAATTTACAACCCAAGGGCCGTAAGATATAAGCAAAACTACTGTGTGAGTCACTGTTCTATTTCTGTGAGAGTGTACTGCAATCAAGACAACTCCCATGAAAGAAAGCATTTGACTGGGGCTTGCTTACAATTTCAGAGTTCAGTCCATTATCATCACTGCAGGGAGCATGATGGCATGCAGGCAGATCAATTGCTGCAGAAGTAGCTGAGAGCTACATCCTAATCCTCAGGCCCAGAAGAAGAGAGGATGGGCCTGGCATGGACTTTTGAAACCTTAAAGCCCACCTCCCGGTGTCACACTTCCTCCAATAAGGTCACACCTATTCCAGCAAGGCCATGCCTCCTAGTCCTTCTAATCCTTTCAAACAAGTCCCACTCCCTGTTGACTAAACATTCAAATATGTGAGCCTATGGGGCCATTCTTGTTCAAACCACAACAATGACAAAATGTAGCTTTGTTCCAGGAGTTACCATTCATGCGTGAGTGTTAGAACTGTCAGATTGTGATGGATGCGGATTGATAGTTTGTGGGAAATCCTTCACTGCGTGTCGTTAGGAAGTTGGCTCCTCCTTCCTCTTTGGCGCCATCAGAACGTCCCAGCATTCCTTCTACAGCCTGCTTGTCCATTACTCTGGAGTCCCGCGGAAGAACTGCTCCCACGAGGCCGACCTGGCTCCTCCAGGGTCACCACCTTTTCTATCTTGCTGGCAAGAGTGGAAATTGTCATTCTTACCCTTTCCTGGACCCAGACCCATCCATTCTTTATCACTGCATCAGAGTGTAAGAGTGTCTGGGATGACACATTGAAGTTAACTTACCTAACATCAAAGCAGCTGGTTTCCTTAGAACAATGGTTCTCAAAGACTTATCAGACGGGCAGATTTCTAGTGCTGACATGGTGGACTGAGTGACAGTGGTCCCCACAGGTCTGCTTGTTTGAATGCTTGATCCTCTGTTGGTAGTACTGTTTGGGAAGGACTAGGAAGTATGGCCTCATTAGAGGAGGTGTGTCACTGGAGAAAGGCTTGGAGGTCTCGAATGACTCATGCTATCCCCAGTGTGCTCTCTCTGCTTCCTGCTTGTGGAGCACGATGTGAGCCCTCAGCCTCTGCACCAGCTGCCT
This sequence comes from Cricetiscus sungorus, assembly GCA_030556225.1. Taxonomy (NCBI): domain Eukaryota; kingdom Metazoa; phylum Chordata; class Mammalia; order Rodentia; family Cricetidae; genus Cricetiscus; species Cricetiscus sungorus. The sequence continues at coordinate 6,939,030 of JANBXA010000731.1, read as the reverse complement.
GTTGTTATGGCCCTTTCTCTGCCCGCATGGACTCTAGCCCTCTGGAACTGTAAGCCCAATTAAACTTTCTTTTGCAAGTTGCCTTGATCATGGAGTCTCGTCACAGGTATAGAAGAGAAACTAATACAATGGGGGAAGGGGTGTAGTTGAGTGCTAGAGCACTCCTGTAGTGTGTTCAGAGCTACAGGTTCAAAGCGAGTCGTCTCTCTCTCTCTCTCTCTCTCTCTCTCTCTCTCCACACACACACACACACACACACACACACACACACACACACACACAGCGGTTGTTTGGATAAGAATGGCCCCTATAGACTCATATATTTGAATGCTTGGTCATCAGGAATGGTGCAATTTGATAGGATTAAAAGAGTAGGAGGAAGAAGTGTGACATTTGGGGGGAGGGTGGGCTTTGAGGTTTCAAAAGCTCACATTAGCCCCCCCCCCTCTCTCTCTCTCTCTTCCTTTTGCCCTGTGGTTTAGGGTGTAGCTCTCAGATACTTCTCCAGTACCATGTCTGCCTGTGTGCCACCATGCTTACCACCGCGATAATAAAGAATTAAACCACTGAAACTGTGAGAGAGCCCTGACTAAGTGCTTTCTCTTATACTCATCGTCTTGGTCACATTATCTTGTCACAGCAGTAGAATATCGACTAAGACACAAGTACAGACACACACTCAAAATGCCGACTTCCAGACGGTCTCAGTGGAAGCAGGATCTCTAGAGGGGTTCTAACAAACTGTCTTCCCGTGGTTTTGATTTTAGCTCACTTGAAAACCACTGGTAGGCAATCCTTGTTCGTACTTCCGTTTATGAATCTGGGACGTAGACTTCAACCAAGTTGCCAGATCTCATTATTTGTTGTGTGTGTAGAGAGCAATGTCAAGGAGTCATTTCTAGCCAGTGTCAAAAAGGTATTACGAGTGGGCAATTGGAAAGAGATGGTAACTGAGCTTTCTGGGAACCCCTGCTTCAAGCTTGTTGGGGATATTCCCAACGCAGAATTTTGAACACCATACGGGAATTTTCTGCACTTGAAACAGGATGCTCAGTTGATAAGCAACAGCATCTTTATTTACCAACAAACACAATCTGTGGCTCCTGAAGCTGGCAGCACTCAGCCTTCGAAGGTCATCCTTGCCTGTGGACTGAAGCTGGAAGCTGTGTGGCTATACCAGGCTGTGGAGGCATGACAGCAAGTTCAGTTGTCCCAACCGCACTCCCCTTCCTGAGTCCTAGTGCTTTGTGGACAGGCTGTTTAAACGGAGGTACTGTTCAAACCAAAATGAAAGGAGAAGACAATGTATCTCAACTTCTCAACACACACACACACACACACACACACACACACACACACGCACGCACGCACGCACTTGCACACGCACATGCACGCACACACGCACGCACGCGCACATGCACATGCACGCACGCACGCACGCTCACACGCACACACAATTGGGGTAGAACTTTCTACCATCTGTTCTACTCTTTGGAGGCAAGTGTACCTCGGGAGGAGTAAAGATGGGTCCCTAGGCATAAGAAACCAACCAGCTGGGTGTGTTTCATAGAACAGATTTCCATTCAGTTTGAATATCATACCCCTGTAAGGCAAATTTCATTTGAAATTCAGCAGAGAAATTGCCATTTGAAAGGAATTATCCTGTAGACCCTTTGCCACATATATATTTGTGTTGTTGTTTGTGTCTTAGTAAATAAGTTTTCTCTTAGCAGTACAACCTCAGTTAAACAGAATGTTTAAGGAGCCAGGGGACTCTCAGTTAAGCGGAATGTTTGAGAAACCAAGGGACTCTTGTATTTAAGTCCTGTTTGTTTTGACTGACATAACATTTGGGCAGAGGGTTTTATTACTGCTTGCTCTGAGAGTAAAGATACAGCTGCCGTCTTCTATCAGCCAGACAGCATCAGACAGAAAGACCTGAGCTAAGAGCAAGATGCCCAGGCAATTAGTGTTTGAGATACTAGAAATTCCCTTGTAGTTTTATTTCATTTTAGTGGGTATTTTACCTAACTGCTCAGCAGACAAGAACATACATTGGCTTAAGACTTGCTTGTGAGTCCTGGCAGAATTTGAACTCTAATGGCTTTACTTCATGAGAATTAATTTATATTTAGAAACACTAATCTTGAGGAGATCACTAGACTTAAGACATCTTTACTGTGCAATTATATCCTCACTGGGTTAAAAGCTAAGTTTGTAAAGAGGGTGGTCTTTGTTTTAGCGTTTTATTGTTGGTGTTAAAGTAACAGCTTGGAAGCTAACTCTACTCTAACTTGGCAGAGAGCCACCATCTGTAGATGCTTGTGACGGGAGAGGAGGCAAGTTCAAAGCCTAGGTCACTCCCTGGGATCAATTTAAATTCAAGGAGGCTTACTAGACACCTAATATGACTGTTGGTCTCCAACCCTTGGTGCCACCAGAGAGACAGACACAACGCAGCTCCAGCCTTCTGAGAACTCAGTCTGACACAGGAAAATTCCTCTGATGCACTTTGGAGGGTGGGAATGTGTGGGGCCCAAGTAAGGGAGATGCAGCCCAGGAATCGTCAAATGTGTGTACAGGGAGGCTGTGGATGCCATTGGCAAACACCATGGAATGCTGAGAGATTATGTTTCACCACAAGGGCTAGGCTGGCTCTCGCACACAGAAAGCATACCTACGTAAATTACACACACACACACACACACACACACACACACACACACACACACACACACATCCATACTGTGAAATCACAACTGTGAACACCCAGCTCCACAAAAATAACTCCAAGCTGCCACATTCACAGGATCGTCTGTTTCTCCATTTATTTTTCTTTCTTCTTCTTCTTCTTCTTCTTCTTCTTCTTCTTCTTCTTCTTCTTCTTCTTCTTCTTCTTCTTCTTCTTCTTCTTCTGCTTCTGCTTCTCCTCCTCCTCCTCCTCCTCCTTCTTCTTTTTTGGTAATGTTAATATGCAATGTGTTAATTTATGTTGTCATCTGTTAGAGCTTGTCACTAGACATGCAGAAACAGGTGCTGAGCATTGAGGGAAGGTTGAGATGGGAGAAAATGCTATCCCTTAACTTAAGAATGTGATTTAGACAAAGATGATAATCCCTTTACTTTCATTGATGTTCAGGAAACCTCATGGCCCTGCTGGGCAGCTGTGAGAGCATCTGAGGACCAATATCAGAGGCTTACAGTTGTCCCAGCCCTGTCCAGTATGGACTTCTTTTTCCCTGGAGGTGGGAGGTGGGCAGGGACAAAGGTGACTCTAGCTTTGTACTCTGTCGTGATGCTAACTGCAGATGACAGTAGGTGGGTACCCAGTGATGAGCTGCTGAAGATAGCGGGTACCTGGGAGTGAGCTGATGAAGCTAGAACTGCTCTTCTTGAACAATAATGCCATTGTGATGATTAGGCTTAATGGGAATTGTGATAAGAACAATGAAGGCAAGACACAAGTGTGTCAAATAGACCTTGTGTACTTTCCAACCCTTATAATTTAAAAAGGGCTTTAAGTAGGGCTTAAAGTTTGGGTCAATGCAATTGACTATTATTTCAATATTTTGAGCACTTTCTGGACACTGGGCATAATTTTTCCTTCTATTAAACAGGGATAAAATAATGTTCTTAGCCCAGTAAGATTAATATGAAAATTAAGAGGTTTATAATATGTAACCTGTTGTTATGAGTATCTGGAATATGTAAATTGATCAGTAAATATTATCAAGCTTTTTGTTCATTAATGTTTGTGTAAGGGGGCAATTAAGTTGTCAGAGTTGGTGACAAACATCTTTAATGGATGGACTATGTCTCTTGGTCTCAAGACATTCTTTATTTACAGCAATATGATGCAGCACTGAGAAACAGAACACCCCTGTGCCAAGGTCCTGTCTGTATGCTAGTGTTTCTTGAAGTCCCCATCTGTGGTGGTATGAATGAAAATAGCCCCCAAAGGGAGTGGCACTATGAGGAGGTGTGGCCCTGTGAAGTAGGTGTGGCCTTGTTGGAGGAAGTGAGTCACTGTGGGGGCGGGCTTTGAGGTCTCATATATGCTCAAGCCATGCCCAGTGTCTCAGTTCACTTCCTGCTGCCTGTGGGATCATGATGTAGCTTTTCTGCACTCTCAGTTCCTTCTCCAGCACCATGTCTGCCAGCAAGCTGCCATGTCACACCATGATAATACTGGACTAAACCTCTGAAATTATAACCCACTCAATTAAATGTTTCCCTTCATAAGAGCTGCTGTGGTCATGGTGTCTCTTCACAGCCACAGAAACCCTAACTAAGGAACCATCTCTAAGCTGATGTCCCACAGCTGAGGCTGGAATACACTGTGACCAGTTATAATGTAACTGTAGTGGCATAACCTGACACTTTTCCCGGGCAGGGAAGGAACGTGGCACAAACCCTTGTCTGCCTCTGGAAACTCTAACCGTGGCCTTGCCTCCTGAGCGTTAGCAGCTCAGACCCCTGAATGATAACTTAGAACCTGGGCACCAGCTGAACCTCAGATGCTGTGGTATAGGCTCCTTTTATTGTCCCCAGTCCCTGGCCCTGCAGACATGCCGGATTCTATGTCCAGTGAAGGCAGAGTTCTGACCTGAACTCCGGTGGAGTAGGAGAGAAGGGAATTTGGAGCCCTTCACTTGTGGAGTAAGCCAATCTTGCAGCTTTCTCTGTTGGGTATAAAGCCCCTGGATTGTCTTGGGCACACTTAAGGAGCATCCTAAGTTCTGAAGCTGCCAGGAAATTGAGGTGAATTTCTTAGCTACTTGCTTCCACACAGTCCTGTGCAGCTCAAATTAGACCCTAGTGGCCTGAGTACAATTGTACTCAGATACTGTTGAATAGTGTGGGAAAATGAAGCTGTTAGCTCCTCCCACCAAGGTAACCCTGACATGTTCGAAGTGGACCATAGCCACGTTGACAGGAGTGTCTTTTGTAGGACAGAATGGGAGTTGTTCTTCGCAATGGATATTCATGTGCTATTTGGACATCATCTTTTTAAATATAAACTCTGAAAGGGACACGTAAAAATACTGTATTGAAAAGATCCACTGGCTCTCAAGGGGAAACTCTGTTTAGTAGGTGTACTGGCTGTGTCAACTTGATATAAGTTAGGGTCATCAGAGAGGAAAGAGCCTCAATAGAGAAAATGTCTCCAGGAGATTCAGCTGGAAGGCATATTCTTGATTACTGATTAATTGGGAAGGGTCTAGTCCATGGTAGGTGGTGGCATCCCTGGGTTGTTGGTTCTGAATTCTATTAGAAAGCAGGGTGAACAAGTCATGAGGAGCAAGCCAGTAAGCAGCTCCCTTCCATGGCCTCTGCATCAGCTCCTGCATCCAGGTTCTTGCCCTGGTTGAGTTTCTGTCCTCACTTCCTTCAAGGATGAACAGCAATGCTGAAATTGGTCATGGTGTTTTGCTGTGGCAATAGAAATCCTAAGACAGCAGGGTTTTCTCTAAATGCCCATTCTTTGTCTGACCCTGTGCTAGAATAGTTCCATGCATTCAGACATATCTCCATTTTAGTTTTATTGGGTTTCTGTCATCCATAGAGATTTGCAGTAGGAACTCTAAGAAAAGGAGTATATACTTGTTGATACTGTTTTCTGAATCATTGTACTTCAATTTCAAATACATCAGAAGAATGCAGATGTAGTCAGTTTCACTAACAGTCTTTGGATCAGGGGTCTAGGGAGATGGGAGGCAGGGGACAGGCCTGGAGGACTGCTCCAGTCTCACGGCTATGGCTGTATGCACTGTTTGGCTAGAACAAGCCAGATTCATGATAAAAATGAGCACAGGGAATACTCACGGAGTATTTGGATTTTGTCACCTGCTCAACTGAGAGAACTGGGGGAGAAATACAGCTACCTCTGGAAAAGATGGATGGTTCACAACAGCTTTCCTCCATGTCCTGGAGGAGGATGAGGAGCTCTGTTAGGCTAAGGAGGCTTGTGCCTTTGTAATTAACCTCACACTAATGCTAGCTGTATGATGCTGGGTGAGTGGAATGCCTTTTCTGTCCTCACTTTCCTCATTATGCAGTGGGATAATAGTCTAAGCTCACTATATAATGAAATGATGGGCATTTTGCCCAGTGTCGTGTACATAGTCAACATTCAATAAAAGTTGGGACTGTTCTTATTAATTTTGCTGCTATTTCTAACAGCAAACGGTAAAAAGCAATTTAAAAAGAGGGAAGAAAATAAATACATTTTCTATTAGGAGGTAATATTGAAATGATTGGTAATTCCTTCAAGGTGAAATTCCCTCAAGATTTTAGTTCATTTCTTTCTCTTAAAAAAATATTTCATTTGTTTATTTAGTATGCATATGTGTGTGGATTCATGTGTGCATGTTCATACATGTACCCATGTCTGAACACATTTATCTTTAAGCTTTTTGTGTAGATGAAGAGTTCACAGGGACAGAATAAAAGATCTAATATCCTCAGTGTTTAATTATTTAAAGGAATTATTGTTATAAATATGTGTTTTCATTTTAAAAATATTTTTATTCTTTGAGAATCTCATACAATGTATTGCAATATTTACCTCCACTAACTTCTCCCTTTAACTCTTCAGAGATCCAACCCCATTTCTCTGCTCCTTCCCTCCCATGAAATTTATGGCTTTTTCTTTTAATAATTCATTGGGTCCAACATGCCCCACCCACATACTGCTGGATAGGGTACCACTGGAGCATAGTTGATTACTAGGGGCTGCATACTCTTAAAGGGAACCGTCTCTCATCCAGAAGTTTTCAGCTGCCCATAGCTCCTCACTCAGGGTTCACAGTTGGGTAACACTGTTGATAATTTTTTTCTCCTGGGAGCATGAATAGTATGTAGTAGTACTACGAGAATTATTGAAGCGAGGGTGGGGGGGGTAGGGGGGATTTCTAGGCAGTATAACTTGAGTTCTCTTGTGACCAGTATGTGTCCTGTCTTCAGCAATAGCATTTTACCATCCAGTTGGAGAGCATGGTGACGGCCTCCAACGGTATTGTTTTGGGGGTTTCTGGAACTTCTGATTGGCAGCTGGAGAGAAAATATCTCATACCTGACAACATCTGGGTGGTCAGACTGTATTTTCTCATGACATTGCATTCCTTCTATATTTTTAGAGGTAGATGGCTAATTGTGACACATTATTTAGGTTTTATTTTAACACTGGTTTTGGAAAAGTGCTGTTAAACTTTTTGGAATTACTTTTTGTTTTCTAAGCCAATAGAACATGAGAATCTTGTATGGAGTCACAGCACATATGGTATTATATATCACTCTGAAAAGAGAAAATTAGCACTGAGGACTGAGGGGCACAGCTGGCAAGGGCTGGATCTGTACTCAGCAATCCTTATGTTGACAACTTAAATTTGTTTGGATACTTGCTGTCCCTCAGCAATCCTTGACAAGAGGTGAATGTTCTTAAAATTTTTCTTTAATCTCCACAGTGGCTTTTGCTATCAAATTATACTCTCTCATTTTCAGAACTATGTATAATTTATATATTTTCAAAAAGTGATTCCTGAATCCATTTCCAGTGAATAATAGGTCCCAAAATTTTGAAATGTATAGGTGATCTGGGTGGTTATCAACTTGAAAACCCAGATTTGAAGGAAAAGAAAGTATCCAGGTATCTGCAAACAGTAGATGACTGAAATAGATTTATTTTAATTATTTTAGATAGACATAGATATGACCCTGGTTGTAAGAGTTTAACCCTCTTTCGGAGTTCTTCATCATGTGTGTGTGTATTGGTTTTAGAAGTTCTTGTTGTTTATGCCACTTTGGAGGAAGCTCTGTTGCCTCTTCAGGGTCTGGTCATGCTTAGTGCCTGGCTGAAGAACACATGTCTGTCTGTCTGCTAGCTCTCTTTCATGCTCACACATTCCCAAATAGGACCCATCTCCAGAGGATGTGGAGAATCCAAGAAGGAGGCTGGGCACACAACTATAATCCTAGCACTGGAGACTAAATAAGAAGGAAAAGCAAGGTGTTGCCTCATAAAGTGAAAGAAAGAAAGAAAGAAAATAGGAGAGAGAGAAAAAACAAACAAAAGCCGGAAAGCTGGAAAACCAATCTTACGTGTTTGAGGTGTTATTCAGAGATGAGGGGGAAATAGCGTCACTTCTCGCCCTCACATTAATTTGAAAAGGTTCTCCCCCTCTCCCCGTCACACTCCTTATCAGAGTGGGACAACCCGAGACATACAAGAATGGAAAAAAGTGTGGTGTTTTGGATGAGAATGGCCCCCTTAACGTCTTAGATTTGACGGGTCCCCGGTTGGTAGAACTGTTTTGGAAGGGTTAGGAGGTGTGGCCTTTTGGGGTAGGAGTGCCACCGAGGCTTGACTTTGAGATTTCAAAAGCCCAAGCCAGACGGGGTCTCTCTCATCTGCCTCCTGCCTGTGAACCAAGATGTAAAGCTCCCAGCCCCTGCCCCAGCTATACCTGCCTCTGCCACCATCATACTCACAGCCGAGTTGGTCAAGGTCCAACGTGCTGAAACTGTAAGTTAGCCCCAATTACAACGCTTTCTTTCATAAGCTGTCTTTGTCATGGTGTCCTCTCAAAGACAGAGCAGTGACTGAAACTCGAGGGGTTGCTGGGACTGGGGAACACTGTTTCCCAGGTGCACGGTCAGTAAAAGCGTACATCTTCAGGGATCCATCGTGTGGCTCTAGGGGTTGGGAACAGCTCTGACATCTGTGACCTTAATGTTGTTTACTTTGAACTGGTCTAGTCTTTCTGTAAAAAACAGAAGAACAGGTGTAGCTAATTGTTTTCCGCCAGCCCACCCGCCAAGGATCTGGTCCCGCCTCCACGCCAGCCCCCAATAACACGCAGAGACTCTGTTGGCCAGGTACTAGTTTGTTACGGGCTAGCTCTGTCTTAATGATTAACCCATTTCTACTCTCCCATCCACATTTCGAAGCTGCCTTTCTTGGTGTGTTCTCAGGTGTTCACTCTGGTAGACTCTCCAGACATAAAACTCACCCAAGAGTTGAAAGACTCAGTTGGTGCCTACAGCCCAGAGCTGCTACAGATTTCTCTCCTCAGTGTTGACGCTTGGCATTACCTGGGTTGGCATGGGAGGTGATGAATCCTTCTTTGGAAAGGCTTTATGACATTAAAAAGCTGTCACGGGAGTGCTTATCAACATGGCTTCACTGACACAGAGTAAAAATTATTTGAAGAAATCAATATAAAGCCAAGAGGGGTGGCTCATACTTAAAATCCCAACCACCCTGACGTTGAGACAGAAGGATTGTCACAAATTCCAGGTTAGTCTTGGGAAAATCAACTTAAATATCAGTCACATGGGACAGATCTCCTTCCTCATCATCGGTTCACCACGTTTCAGTAAAGATATGAGGAAAAGAAACTTTGACTGGAGCCAAGATAAATGCCGCAATATTGTTTTCCCCGGGAAGACACGTGATCCATGTTCTGGAAAGATGGGGGCCGAGAGTCACACTGCTTACTCAGCAGCCCTAGGTAGCAATACCCTAAATATTTAGGAGTACAAGCAGCATCTCCTAGTGAGAGCAAAACACCCCGGAAGCAGGAACATGGGCTGCACACACTGAGGTCTGGCGCTGAGTGTGATCGGCACCGGGGTGGGCACTGACTTTTAAGGTGCTCAGGGGCTCTTTGGCTTCCTGTTGGGAGGGGATAGGTAAAAGCAGTGGTTGTCAAATGCCGTTTCTAGTTGTGCAAAGAGCGGCAAACTGCGCTCCCCCTTCCACTCCTACCTGCCATCCAATATACAACCAGGCAAATATGCCGAGTTTGGCCTTGAAGAACACGTGATCCTCACCGGAACCTGACGGAGACTCAGGATTTTTCGGTGCTTGCCTTCCATACAGAGACCAATGTGCTGAGCAAGCCCTATGGGTGTGGCCATTTATGACTAAAATCCTAGGGAGGCAGGAACATTAGAAGTTCAAGGCCAGCCACAGCTACATAGCAAGTTGGAAGCTAACCTGGACACGCCTTAATGAAGTTCTCAGAAACTGAAGCACGATGCATACTCAGACAGCAAGGCTATTGGCAAAGTTCCATCTCACTCTCCAAACCAAAAAGATGGCAAATAGAAGAGCTGATTTCCTTCCCTTCCTCTTTTCTTTCTTCCCTTCCTACAAAAAGCCTACAAAAATGAACACAATCTTTTGGCCTTCCCTAGCTCATTGTATATCTTATCAATCAGAGAAAGTCTATAAATTATAAATATGAAATGCATTTTGATAGAGCCTTTGCAATGCAGTGAGTTTGAGGCCAACCTTGTCTCAACAAAACCAAAGACACATAGCCAGGCCTATAATTCTAGGCTATGGAGGTCTGAGACAGGAGGGATCGGACCATGCAGTGAGATTTTTTTTTTTTTTTTTCTGTTTCAGTAGCAAAGAGTAGTGCATGGAAGTTTATACCTATAATCCCAGTGTAAGAAGTGTGAGGCAGGAGGTGGGGCACAGATCTAAGGGCAGCTTGCCTATGTAATAAGTTACAGGCTAACATGGGCTAGAAAAACAGAAAACACCACCACCACTAGCAACAACAACAAAACAGGGTAGGTGAGGTATTTCAGTTGGTGACATGCTTACTGTACATAAATGAGGGCCCAAGTTTGGGTCCCCAGTGCCCCATGCCCGTATAAAGGCCAGATATGCCTACTCGTAACCCCAGCCCTTGAGGGGAGGGTAGAGACAGGTGGATCCTGGGGGTTTACTGGCAACGCAGTCTAGCCAAAATGATGAGGTCTAGGTTCAGTGACATGACTGAAGAGGACAACCAAGGGCCAACCTCTGGCCTCTACATGAACCCACATGGATGGTCATACCACCCTGGCACATGTACACACAACACACACACACACACACACACACACACACACACACACACACACACAGACAAAACAAGACAATACTTTAAAAAATATAAAACTCAAATTTCAGTGTTAGTGATTAAATATTTATTTATTAATTGATTATTTACTTATTTGGGGGGACAAGGTTCCTTGAGCCCAGGATGGCCTTAAACCTGCAATGTAGTTAAGGTTGACCTTGAACTCTTGATTTTCCTGTATGTGGCTTCTGTGTACTGGGATTACTGGTGTGTGCTACTTTGCCTTACTTCTGTGTACTAGAGGGCCAGTTCTGAGTCAGTACTCCTAATATAAGTAACGGTCCCATGGCACACAGGTACTTTCATTCTGTTTACTATAGTTGACTTCTTGTTTTAAAACCATTCATGTATTTGAATGTGTGGTCATTAGGGAGTGGTGCTGCTTGAGAGAAATTAGGAAGTGTAGCCTTGTTGGACCACACATGTCACCAGGGGAGGCTTGGGCTTCAGAAGCCCAGGCTGGGTCCATTGTTACTCTCTTTCCTGCTGCCTACCAATCTGGATGTAGAACTCTCAGCTGTTCTCCAGACCATGTCTGGCTGTGTGCCACCATGACAATAATGGACAGAACCTCTGAACTGCAAACCAGCTCCAATGAAATGTTTTACTTTATAAGAGTTGTGTGGTATCTCCTCACGGCAGTAAAACCCTCACTAAGATACAGCCTAACAGGGAAACCCGCACAGCAAGTGACCAGGATGATTTTAGACGGCTGACTCTGAAGAAGTCTAGGGCTCTGAGGAAACTGAGTGTTGAATGACAAGGGGTCAGATTCAGAATGTAGAAACTAAGTTCACATCAGAGAAGTAGCGAGAGGTGGGTTTGCGGAATAAGGGGGCACTGTCACGTCTCAGGGGACACATGGGGCAGCAGGTGGGAAGGTCAGGGGGAGAGCTAGGCGCAAGCAAGGACCAGCTCACAGATTGCCTGTGAAGCAGTGGCAAGTTTACCTGTCCTCTATGGACAAAATTTCTTGGAAGGTTTCGTGCACGGAGCCAAGTGTTTGGAGTCACATGTGGAAGGGCCCGTTAGGCCAGTTTTGGAAGGAGGAGGTCTCGTGAAAGTTGCTGCTAGAGTTAGGGGTCACTGATGGCGGCTATGGGAGGGGCTGCTGCAGGAGGGTGGACATGGAGGAGGAAAGAGACTCGCTGTAGGTTTCACCCTGAACGCCGTTTCCTCACATAAATTGAACTGAAAACTACAAAATGAGTCAGACATCGTTTGCACATGCCCGATTCTCAACACGTGAGAGGCAGAGGTGTGTGGATTGAGAGTTTCAGGTCAGTGAAGGTTGCTGACAAGATCCCCATCTTAACAAACAACCACTCTACTAAAATCTCAGAACTGGATTAGTCCTAGATCTCAAGCAGGATTTGGAAGTAATCGACGCCACTCCCTGTTCTCAGCGCCTAGTGTAGCTGTAACCTAACTGGGGGGGTTTGTTTGGTTTGCCTTCTGCTGGTTTTCTCTTCGGGGGGCGGGGAGTCCCACCTACATGGCCCAGGCTGTCTTCACTCACTTTGTAGCTGAGGATGACTTTGACTCCTGATCATATTTCACCTCCTGTGCGGTGAGCTTACAGATAAGGGCCTCCGCACCCAGCCAGCCAATAACCTTTTACCATTTTCTTCATTGTTTCTGGTGAACTTAGAAAGGGTTGAGAACCCTTCTACACGTATTCACAAACAAAGACAGCAACTCAAGTTGCAAGTTCCTTTGTCCTCCTGTGGACGGAGGCTAAGGAAGGGCATAGGGCATCTGTGAACGATAGAGGAACGAAGTCGGGTTCCCTGTGACACTCCGTTCACTTGGTTCCGACGGGACGCGCTGGCTCTGATTGCACTGTTTCACCTGGGTCTGTTGTTGACACACGGATGATGCCCACAGCTACACCATAATAACCCAAGCTTTCTAAGTCTGTTTGCACAAAGAAACTCATTCCTTCTGGTTTTCTCAGCATGATCAAACACTGACACCGTGTATCCACAGAAGACTTTCCTGACGAAAACGGGGCCATCATCTTACTGACGCTACCTTTCAAGGTGATAAGAAGAAAGGGGAAAGTCTTCTGAAAAGAAAGCCAGACCTTTACTCCTCCTTGCAGACACTGTAGATACATGCACTGCTTATGAAGACTGCGCAGCTATAACTTCAGCAGTTTGAAAACTAAGTGGTAGAAAGCTTGTAGGAATCAGCTAGCAGATCAATAGGACTTTTGTGGCAGGTGCGGTGGTGTGTGTGAGAGAGAAATACGGGTGGCTGGCTGGGTGAGCGTGGAAGCCTCTCACTGAAGTGGGGACCAATGGAAAGTGAGGACATGTGGTCTCCATTTGGAGCCTAGGTTGAGTTCAGTGACCTTAGCTATAACCACTTGTAGATAGTAAGTAGGATCAATGGTTCATATTAATGGTAGACTTTCTCGCCCTGCAAATGGATAGGATTATTATTTATTATTATTATTATTATTATTGTTATCATTATCATTATATAAAACAGGTTTTTTTTTTTAGCCATGTTTCTCTGTATTTATATGTTCTGAAAATTCAATAGAATCTGCTTCACTATTTGGTTTCATTTCGAAAGTGACTACTATATAATTTAAGTAGTATGGATACTATTTGAAAAGCTGACACCTATATTGATGTTAGCTAAGAATTTCCATTAAAACTTTGATCCAAATAAAAATTATAGGTTCACAATTGGGTGTGAACGTTGCCAGTGCAGATTTCAGCAGGGGCTGAATGTTGGTTGCAGTTAAGAGCTCTGGAGTTAGCCCACTAAAGGAAATTTGCGGCATCTCATCCCGAAACAGCCCTGAATTCTCTTCATTGAATCATCCAAACTTTCTTCTTTTCTTGTCCAAAGGCTCCTCCTTCATTTTCAGGAGGCTTGGAAGAGTTTTATTTTGTAAGTTAAACTTCACCAAGAGGATCTGCCAACACGACCTTCCTTCCTTCCATAGACAAGAGGAATGGAGTGTGGGCAGGCTGCACATGCCTGGTTCTGCGGAAAGGTTTGAAGGAGCCGGCCGCAGAACTGGAGTTTCCCATTGGCAAATGAGGTAATCGCTTTAGAATACACATTTCATGAGTAAACACTGGCAGCTTTGTTATACAGAAACCAAGGAATCAACTTTCCCCTCTACAACCACCTGTGCATCATTTTCGTAAGTGACAACTTGCTCAAGGTTACTAAAAATGCTCACCCTAATGAAACAACAATTCATGCCAGTATTTCAAGTAGTGAACAATGTTTTACTATTGAAAAAGGAGATTTTATAGTTTTTCAGTCACAGACTGATAGTGACATTTACATCTTTGCTATGAAGACAGATAGGCCATTTTGTAATGGATCTGATAGGAGCTGCGTGATAGTCATGTTTGTAAACCAATTATTTCATGGTTTTGTATATTTGTGTGTGTGTGTGTGTGTGTGTGTGTGTGTGTGTGTGTGTGTGTGTGTGTGTTTGGGAGGGGGTACTAGGGATCGCCACAGAGTCTCATGCATGCTAGTAGACAGGTATTCTATTGCTAAGTTACACACTCAAGCTCCCTTTATCTAACCTTTAAGTATAAAGTTATTTTCCTCATTACAATAATACTATATATGCATTTTTGTAGAATTTAAAAATTACAGAAATATAAATTGATAAAGAAAATAAAGCAAAAAACGAAATCATCATATTGGATACGTTGCTGAACACATTTCTCCACACCCTTTCTCTGAATGTGTGTCTGCCACCATATCTACAAATTTACTAGTTGCTTTATGGTTGATAATTATATTTGGTATATCTTCCCATATCAGTAGCCTTTAAAGACACTCACATTTAAAAATAACCACATAGAACACTGTTAAATAAGTCTATTTCTGAACATTTGGTTATTTTCAATACTTTGCAATTACAAATAGCTTGGTAAGCATCCTCTTACACAGATCTTTCTGTACGTTCTTAATTAGACCCTGAAGCCGAGTTTCCAGAAGATGGGTCACCAGGCCCTAGGTCTGGGCATTTGGAACTCTGATAATACTTACCGCCAAATTGTTCTCCAGCCTGTTATCTGATCAGTGACTATGGACCTATGAGACTGCCGGTTTTGCCTCACCAACAGACCTGAAGCCTAAACCTTTATGGGTTTGCTCTGACTCTCACCAGGGCTCTTTGAAGCGGACAGAGCAAATGGGAGAGATGCGAATGAGCACCCATGTAGCGTCTGCTCCGGCAGCCTGGAGCTCCCTTCTCACTTTTACCCCCCTGCTGCAGGTGGTGGTCACAACAAATGACTCCTGGGAAGGAACCAGGACCAGGGATTCCTGCTCCAGCCACAGCCTGGCTCCTGCTTCAATTGCTGGCAGGGCTCTGGCCTGCAGCCACCAGTCTGTGGGTGGCATGATTCTTGTATTCTGAGCAAAAGGCAGTGTTGGCACACCGCTCACCCAGGCCAATGCTTAAGCCAGCGGGAAGCAGGCAGTGAGGAAGTAGAGGGTGACCAAATTGCAAACACAGGAGCACAGCTCAAAAATCCTTTAACTCTTACTTCGCATGGTGAGTAAACAACCCAGGCTATCAATCTGGTATGAAATTTTAATTAATGGGTTTGTTTTTCAACTATAAGATTTCTATGCATAGAATATTATATATATATATATATATATGTATATATATATATATATATATATTTTTTTTTTTTTGAGACAGGGTCTTATTTGGCCCAAGGTGGCTTCAAACTAGCCTTGTAGGTAAGAGTGACCTTGAATTCCTGACCTTCCAGCCCCTACCTCCCAAATTCTTTGACTACAGATGAGCATCACCATGCCTGGCTCTTAAGTTTCAATCACAATTCAGTTCTGGTTATGGGGAGATCCAAGGCTTCCATCCCTGTATTTTCATTTACACAGCATATCCCAGGAGTTATGCTTTT
This sequence comes from Cricetiscus sungorus, assembly GCA_030556225.1. NCBI lineage: Eukaryota > Metazoa > Chordata > Mammalia > Rodentia > Cricetidae > Cricetiscus > Cricetiscus sungorus. The sequence continues at coordinate 6,923,189 of JANBXA010000731.1, read as the reverse complement.
CATAAACGAAAGAGAAGAGGTGGTGAGGGAAAACTTCCATTCAGGATAAAAGAAACGAGCACGTGTTCTCTCTTTCTTGATGTGTGCTGTTTAACATACTGAAGAAAGCAGGAAGAGATGTGAGTGAACAAAGCATTGAGTATAACCCTGAAGGTGGCTGCGCAGTTCTAAGAAATGCTTGGCTGCAGCATTGTGCAAGCAAACGGGTAGGCAAACGTGCAAGGGTGTGTAAGAGTAAGCCAAGCGTGCTAGTGAGTGCTACTGGCTAACTGAGCTGAAGCAGTTTCAGGCTCTGCATCTGGGGCAGCTCCTAGCTCATCTTAGGGAGGAGTTCCGGGAGGCTTTCCACAACAGTGGCTGTACTTCCTCTGCTCCTCAGGACCACTCTGTTTCCCCATCATCAAACCCATCTCACGAGGTGGGTGAGACCATTTATTTACTGGTCTGTTTACTCAAGCCCCCTAGAGACAGAAACTATGCCCCATCCCATTACAGACAGGAGGAAATGATCCCATAGCAAATGCAACATCACTTTCACCATTGGGAGATGGAAATTTGATCGTCATATTCATTGTTTCTCAAAATCTTTGGGATATCTTTTCAAATTGATCAAGGTAAACCCATGTGATAACATCTCATGAGCAAACTACAGGTTTAAAGTCAGTTTATGAGTTTAGGAAGATTATGTAATTTATGACCTCAGTATTTTTAATCTAGACAGTAAGACTGTTATTAGACCCAGACTAGAAATTCTCAATATTCAGGGATGGGTAGAGCACAGTAGAATCTTTACACGCTTGAAGGTAGACAAGCTTACTCAATATTACCAGATAATCTTATAACTGGGAGTGACATGTATTCATGTCACCTACTTTTCTCGTGGCTGAGACAAATTACTTGACCAAAGCAACTTCAGGGAGAGATAGCTGAAGATTTCAGTCGTGGATGGCGCAGCTGCCACAGCACCTCAGCTTGCATTGTCAGGAGAATGAAGAGGTGGTCACACCGTGGAGGCTGACCAGGAAGCAGGACGCGGTCCTGAAAGCAGCAGGAAACTGTGACTGCAGCGGCTCACCCCTAGTGGCCTGTCTGCCTCAGCTCTTCCCTGCTTTGAGTACCAGCAGGTGAGACACTGTGCCTGGCTTTAGACCAAACCAGTTAATGTCAGTATAGGTCCTTTGATTTTCTCGTTTGTTTGTCTACTTGCTTATTAATTTGTTTTGGGACAGGGTCTCATAGTTTCCAGGCTGTCCTCGAACTCCTTACACAGCCAGGGACAACCTTGAACTTGGTCCCCTCCTGCCTTTTCCTCCTGAGTTGTGGGTGCGCACCATCATGCTTTGTGTACGGGGTGCTGGTCTCCTGAATGCTGCCCAGCATTGTGCGGCTGAGTTATACCTGGGGTTTGGTGGGCAGGAGAGGCACATGTGTGGAGGACAGGACAGTGAAGCCAGCAGGGGAGGGAGGGGCCGCCCTTGATTTACAGAGTGAAGTGGGCAGAGGGGAGATTGCGTTGGAAGAAGCCTGGCAAGTCACACTGAGGTTCTGAGAATGTTGTCAGCCAAGACTCTGGTGTCCCCGAGTCCCACATACTGATCTCTCACTGGAGGATCTACATCCAGCAACAGGAGCAACCTTGTGGTGTCACTCGTAATACTCTGTGATTGTCTAGCTGTAACCCAGAGGAAGAAGGACCTGCTTTGAAGGCTTCAGTGGATTAAAAAGCATGTCTCTCCTCCCAGTGGGATTGTGAGATGACATTTGAATCCTATGGCCTTTCCAGGGATTTCTCAAAGAATATTGTCATATTTCCTGACTGTCCACTCTTAACTCCCCAGCCTGAATAAATTCTTCTTTTCCTCTCTCTCTCTCTCTCTCTCTCTCTCTCTCTCTCTCTCTCTCTCTCTCTCTCTCTCTCTCTCTCTCTCTCTCTCTCTCTCTCTCTCTCTCTCTCTCTCTCTCTCTCTCTCTCCCTCTCTCTCTCTCTCCCTCTCTCTCTCTCTCTCTCTCTAATGCTCATTGGTGTTTTGCCTGCATGTATATCGTTATGACAGTGGTGAGTTGTCATGTGGGTGATGGGAATTGAACCTGGATCCTTTAGAATAACTGTTATTGCTCTTAAACCACTGTGCAATTTCTCTGGTCCAGGAAGAATTCTTTTAATTCATCCGTAACTTTCTGTCTCTACTGGGCAAGTTTACGTAGGAAGCAATCAATATTCCCAAGCCTCACCTATGTTTTTGCTTACTAGCCATTAAAAACTTACCTTTTGGGAAATCTAAATTCCACAATTGTTTCAGTGCTAACACTCACAGCCATATGTTAAATATAGCAAACACAAGAGAACAAGACACTAAAAAGGGGGCCTGTGTGTATTAGCCAAAGCTGTAGCAATGGCCCAAGGGACAAACTGGTTCTAGGCAGAACCATCTTGGCCAGCTCAGGCAAAGGCTCACTGGGTCTCAGGCAGCCTCAGGAAGTCCAGACTGAAGCACTGAGGCACGACGTATAGCAGCCTGGGCATTTAGCTATGGGAATGGTATATATGCACAAAAGAGCAAATTCATCTTCACAGAAAACTGAAACACAGGAGGCAAGTAGACATAAGAGACAGGTGTTCCTGAGGCTGCAGAAATGGCTCAGTCAGTAAAGCTCGTGTCCTCCATGTCCAGGGCCTGATGTGGATCCCCAGGGTCCATGCTAAAATAAACAGTTGGACATACTAGCATGCTTGGAACCACAGTGCTAAAAAAGCTGGGAAAATTGGATCCCTGGGGCTCTCTGGTCAGCCAATGTATCTACTTGGCAAGTTTTAGGCCTCTCAGAGACTCTATCTCAAAACAACAATAACAAAATAAACCTGTGTTATTACCTGGGGATCAGTGCCCCAAGCTGTTCCCTGGCCTGCATAAGCACACTTGCCCCATGTGCACATGCTCACGTGACTGCTGCAGGACGATAACGGGTAAGACCTCCAAGGCAGGCAGGAGCCACCCAGACTGATGCTCATGGCACTGGGTTGTACCAACATAGTCAAGTGTGCGTCTCGTTAGTGTGGGAGAATGTGAGTGCCCCTGAACAGTGACGTGTTGCCTGGTGGGTATTTCTTTATGTACACTCACTGGTGGGTTTGCTAACAGGACAGGAATCAGGCTTCACAGAGCAGGGGTGGTGTGATGTGGGAGCATGTCAAAATGACGCCACCAACCAAACCAACAGCCCAAATGCCAGCCCCGAACTTGAACTTGGGTTCTAATGTCAGCACCAAGTTGTCTGAGTGTAGGCCAGTTGCACGAGGCCAGAGGCAAGTTCCTTCTTTGTAAACTGTACACACTGAGTTTCTCAGACTGCTGTGCAGTCTCGTACCACTGTAGACGTTGAGAAACCACTCCGTTCCGACGTGCTCTTCAGGAAGTGACGGACACCGGGGAAACCCACAAAGTATGGTTTTGTAACAAGTTGCTCAGTGTCCCGAGGAGAGAGCACCCGGCCTCTCACTGGCCTTTGACGTACTGATGCGGAAAATTATGACACAAGGACCAGCAACTGAGGCTTTGTTTTCTTCCTGAAGGTGACAGTTGCTTAAATTCCATTCTCTGTTCGCCTTTCTTCACCAGCCATGTTCCTGCAGCAGGAGGAAGTGGGGCCTGGGGTATTAGTGAGGCTTTGGAGATCATTAAAGCACACTTGATGTGAAAACAGAAGTGTGTCCGCGGGAAGGGCGTGGCATCTTGGCCATGGGAATGGTGTATATACATTGAAGAGCAAATTGATCTGTTGTGAGATGTGTGTGCACTATGTAAAGATTTGTACACCATGTAAAGATGCATTGCTGAGATTGGTGTAATACAAAGCTGAACAGCCAATAGCTAGGGAGGAGAGGATAGGCTGCTTTTCTGGGGAGAAAAAAGGAAGAGAGAAGGAATCTAGGCAATCCGAAGTCAGACATACTGTACAAAGCAGAGGTAACTGGGCCAGATGGTAGAATGTAGATTAATAGAAGCAGGTTAATTTGAGTTATAAGAGATAGCTGGGGACAAGTCTAAGCTAAAAGCCAAGCTTTCATAATAATAAGTCTTCAAATAACAAATAACAAGCCATTATTTGTGGGCTTGTTATCCTGGTGAAAACAGTACAGCTACATTTATCTTCACAGCAAACTGTTTTCCTGGGATCCTGTGGGCCCCCACCCTCTTACATTGCCTGGAGAAGGACCAGTGTGTTCATCAGATAAAAACAAAACCAAATTATCTTAGTGCTTTTCTTCAGGAAGATTCTTAAAAAAAAAAAAAAAAAAAAAAAAAAAAAAAACCAATCCTGTTTTACTAGCTCTGTTTTGTCATCGAATTATTTAATTTTTAGTAAGAAAACGGCTGGGAATGTCATCACCATGTTTAATATTGACAGGAAATGAGACACAGGAAACAGGACACACAGCAGTGTGTGCATAAGATCACAAAAGCTGGAGTTGTGGGCCCACCTGTAATCCCATCGCTCAGTGGGCTGGGGCAGGAGGATTTCCATGAGGCCTCTCTGTATTGCACAGTGAGTTCTAAACCAGCCAGGGCTACACAGCAAAGCACACAAACAAACAAAAATAAAGAGGGTCCTTAAATCTCCGCATGAAGAGTTGAGGTATGGAGACTGACAGTTCCTGGAGCAGCTGTGAACTCGTGGAAGAGACTCAGAAAGGAGGTCCTTTTCAGCGGGAATCTTAGCAGTTGATTCATCTAGGGGATTACCAACAGAAATACTGACTCTTTTTCTCGAGTACCCACAAGCCTGGCTGACCTTTGCCATCTCAAAACAACCAATCTGGAAACAAACAAAAGCAATTCAGAGACTTTTATAATTCACCGTGTGTCTCTAAAAGATGTTTTGAGGAGAATTTCTCTAACAAAGGGATACCAGAGATCAACTCAGTTCTAACTAACTGGCTACTTCCAGGTTCCCTGGCTGAACTTTATGCTTTTGAGGGATGTGGTAGGGGGAGTGAGACAAGGTCTGTCCATGAACTCTCTAAGTAGACTAAGGCTGGCCTTGAACTCATAGGAATCTGCCTGCCTCTGCCTCCCTAGCACTGGGATTAAAGGCGTGGGCCACCACAGATGGACAGAGACTGAACTTTAGGAAAGAGAAAAGTAGACATGATATTTCCTCAAAGCCTTGGGCTTCATGCACATGCTAATAACTATGACAACTTTGGGAGATGAATGATAGACAGAAATTTTATTAGGGTTAGAGGTTTCAGCCTTTAGGAGTTATAGCAAAAGGGTCAATTCAGAGTCATCCTTGGCTACACAGAAACTTTGGAAAACATGAGATGTTCTTTCAACACACACACACACACACACACACACACACACACACACACACGTATCTCTGCGTTTTTTGAAGTGCTCTATTAATTAGGTCAGGATAACCCAAGATAACCTCACTCTTACTTCATTTACACCCAGCTGACTAGAGACCTTACTTCCATCGGCAAAATCCTTTCTGAGATGTAATAGGATACACTCATGAGAGGTTACACATAGGGTCCACGTATCACCAAGCAGGAAAGTTGGGAGCCCATTCGGAATCTGGCCTCCCACAGCGGGCTGCTCAGTAAGAAGTCAAGTGGGGTGTGCCTTGCGTGCACTCAGGGAAACCCCCTTTCCACAAGCTCAGTGTCTCTGGGCACTGTCAGTCTGTGGAGTTTCACTTCTGCCTCCCAGCTCCGTGGAATCTGGGCTATGGACAGCATCGGCAGGGCTGCTTATACAGCTCCTGGCCTGACCCTTACACCTTCATCTCCATTACTAACTGTCGTGAAGGTTCTTTGCTCCTCAAACAGATGTAAAGCACAGAGGCAGTAAATACCTTTCTGCGTAGTCTGGTGATGTAAAACCTTTATAGTATTACAGGGGCATCAACGAAAACATAGCTCCATTAAATGTGTGAAAACCTGCGTTGCTTTCTGTTTGAGACAGTGTCTCGCTCTTTAGTCTGGATTGAGTTTATTATGTAGCCAGAGCTGGTTTTGAACTTTCAGCAATCCTCCTGCCTCAGGCTGCTAAACACTGTGTGGTTACACTTTTGCGTCACCCACACTTGATTCTGCATCACTTTTTTCTTTTTCTTTAAAATTTTATTTATTTTTAAGGGTGTTGAGGAGGCAGTATGGCGAGAGAGGGCCATGGCGCATGCGTGGAGGGCAAAGGCTAACTCTTGGGACCTGGTTCTCTCTGTCCATCATGAACTCTGGGGCTGTGATCAGGTGGACAGATGTGTGGGACAGGCTCTCTTTGGTCCTGTGCTGTTATTTTATAATTCCATACAGTTTTAAATCGGGAAGGAGACATCTGTTTCTAAAAGGATATTTCCCAGTATTGAGTCTGTAGAATAATTGTAATAGAATTCAAAATGCCCTATTAAAGAGTTTTGGAAAGGCTGTTCCATAGCCATCCCAGTCTGGGATATATGACACTCATTTGCAAAACTCTGTAACATGTAAATGACCGAAAGAGCTTGAAGCAAAGACATCCCCAACCAAACTGTTCAAATCTTCTTAATTCAATGAAGCTTCCCTAAATCAAGTTCTAGGAGATCAGGTCATCTCCACAAACCAACTAAGGGTGGCCAGTGGAACTGAGGCTCGGTAAAGCTTGACTTTTAGAACATTAATCTCACCCCTGACTCCACACATCCACCTGCAAAGGAAGTTTCAATAGCTCCAAACACAGCCTCAAGAGGAAGCCGAAGGCTGTTGTATGCTCTGCTCTGCTTGCCTATATATGCTGGAGCCATGAGGTCTGCGGTGTTTCTCTGAGAAACCAGGACGGCTGAGCGTGTTGACCGGTCACACTACTGAGCTGGACAGACCGACCACCCAGAGAGTGGACATCAAATTCAGTGTCTCTCTGTCTCACTGATATTCATAAATAATATTTGCCGGAAAACCAAGATGAAGAACTTCCAGACCGAGGGTAAAGGAGAGCCTGAGAGTAGGATGGTGTGGCTACTACTGCACGGGAGCTTCCATGCAGGCTTAGGGCATGACAGAAAACGAGTTGCTCCAAGATCAGCCCAAAATCAAAAATAAGAAAGTATTAAGGTCATCACAAAATCAGGATGGATCTTTACCATGGAAACTTGGTTCCTGGACCAGACCACTGTAAGCAGACGTACCCACTGCTTTCTGTGAGGCCAATTCTGTGAATTAATTTGCACACACCTGACTCGAAGAGGCAGGTCCAGGACGTGCAGAGTTTTAGCATGAAAACAAGGAGCCATTAGTGTTGCTGCAGTCAGCTGCAAAAACAGGGTGCCCTTGGGAAGAAGTCCAGTTAGATAAAGGACCCAGGCACCACTCAAGTGCTATTGTTGGGATATTATCTCCCTGAGAGATAAGTTAGACTTCCCGTGACCTCCCAGGTGGCTTGTCAGCAGCGGTTTCCCCTCCATCTTTTCCTTGCCTGATGTTTTCTCCTCCCCCCCCACACACACACTTCTCTGAACCAGACAGGTAAGGCAATCCTGTCCCAGCTTTGGGCTTCAGCCTTTCCATTTGCTGGGATTACAGAGTGAGCCACCACACCCAGATCTTGGCCTACATCTCTGAAAAGACCAGAGCACTGCTTAAAACCAAAACCAAAACAGGGAAACCTTATAACACTGTCTCATAGTCACCCAGGCCTTAAAAAGGAAATGAAATGGTGAGCAGAGCAGCCATTAATTACCTTTGTCATAAAGGAATTAACCCACCGCTCGCTGGCTGCAGCTGTGTGTGAGAAGGTTTCATGTGGGTGTGTACCCTAGGCTTGTGTTCCCCTGCAGGAGCGGGGCTGCAGACACACACACTCCCTGTGATCAGCAGCCCTACAGTTTGCACTTCTTCTGCTTGGGCACCTGGGAGCTGGAAACAAGGAGTAGCGGTGAAAGCAGTTTCTTTTTTTCCTTTGTTTTTTTTTTTTTTTTTCTTTTTTGTTTGTTTGTTTGAGACATCGTCTTGCTCTAAGTCTCTAGGTTGACTGCTAGTTTGTTATCCTTCTGCATCCATCACTGAGTGCTGGCATTACAAGGGAACTCATCACACAGCAGCTTCACATTTTTTTTTTACCTGCCTCTGGCTAATGAATAGGCAGTCACTCTTTGGCCTCTCACTAGCTGAGCTCCACTCAGAGGCTTTCAAGCTGAAACCACAAGGAAAATTGAAGTGGGTTGTGGGCTGAGGTATGGCTTAACAGTAGAGTACATGTATATCATGTACAAAGCCTTGGCTCGACTCCTAGCACTGCAAAACAAAACACATACACACACACACACACACACACACACACACACACACACACACACACACACACACACACACACACCAAAGCATTCTAGCAATAACCATTAATTGGGAGAAAAAGAAAACAAAATCCTACTCTAGTGTAGTGGCAGGGTGTGCAGCCATTGCTGACAGTTCCTCAGGAGACAGACGCACTGGGATTTCTTAGTTCAGGTGTTCCAGGACAACCTGGGAGACATGGTGAGGTCCAGCTGAGCTAAGAAACAAAAAACAGTCTAATAGTGGTGCACACCTTTAATTCCAGCACTTGGGAGGCAGAGGCAGGTGGATCTCTGTGAGTTTGAAGCCAGCCTGCTCTACAGAGTGGGTTCTAGGACAGCCAGGACTGCTTCACAGAGAACGCCTGCCTTCAAAAGCAAAATCAAAAGCAAAAACAAAACAAATAAACCCAAACCCAAACAAACAAATAGCAGAATTAACAAGGCCAGTACAGGAAGAGTGGGGCACATTGCTGTGTCGTTCTTTGGAAGGGCTAACTAATAGGCAAGAATCTTCCCATCTGAAGTGTTGGAGCATCCTTAGTGGAGAGGTGAGATCAGGCTATGAATATTTCCCTGTTACTCATCTTCTCAAGTAGACTCAAGCTGCAGCTGCCCTACAGCATAAGAAAAGTCATGGATACTTTAAGCGGAAGAGGGAATGTCCAGGCTTACAGGATGCATTTTTCTATCCTACACTGAGCTGACAGGTAGATGAGAAGCCAGTGACCTCTCCAGGTGCCGCTGCTGGCTGTTTGTGTCACGGCTTCTTGTTTTCCCTTGCTTTCCCATGCCAGGCACCCGCTCAGCGTATCTGTTTATTGGGCGTGAGTAGCCTTCCGCCAGGAATGGCATACAATATATGCAGCATATTATAAAAATGGATTCCAAGAGTGATTGCAGGCGTGTGGAACTGTGGCAGAACAGAGGGCATTTCTGTCCCTTCTCTTTCTTTAAAGTCATTGCTCTCTGTTAAAACCTTCGAGTTCCGGTAGAGCTCTTGCTTTATAACGGCCTGAGGGGGGAAAGGCAGGTGCACCCTTGCCTCCGTTTACCTTCTAGGAAGGAGAAAGGAGAGCCGGAGGTCTGGAAAAGGCCTCCCAATTCTTTCTTGCACATTCTCTTTCTAGCTCTCCCATCTCCTGTCTCATCTCCTGCAACGTAATTCAGGCTGTAACTTAAAATGCCTGTTTCCTGGGTCTGAACCAGGAACGACCGACTGCTGAGGATTTCAAGTGAGCCCTTAAACAGTTTTTTTCTGGCCCCAGTGATGGACACGGTTTTGATAAGTGACAGGGTAAAGCTGATATGCCCGTTTCAAAGGCATGGGCAATCGGCCAGGAAAGCCACGCCCAGAGACTTCGTGGAAGCCCCAGGGAAAGCTGGGGTAGGAGCTGTACTTTGAACCCCATCCTACTGTTGTAACAGGTGAGGCCCCAATAGCAAACATTTGCCTAAACGCCTCTTGTAAACACAGTTGCCCTCAGCTGAATGTGCTCTGTAAAAATGATGGCAGTTTTTTGTTTTGTTTTGTTTTGTTTTTTAATAGACATTAGCAAAATATTTGTGGAACCTATTTGTTCTTTTTCAGCTGGCATTGGGGTGGGGGAACTAGCTTTGGCAAAGGTCGGTGATTGCAAGAGTCTGGAAATGAAAAGCAGCCTCAGGATGCATGGGCCCCAGGTCTCTGCAGGCTCAGGCAGAGCCTAGTGAGAGAACCCTGCAAACTTCGGGGAATCAGAGCTGGAGAAGTGTGGTCTAAGAGCGGGCTCTTTCCTTGTTTGTTTTTTTGCTTTGTTTTGATATTTTGGGTACTGTTTTATTTTATTTTATTATTTTTGAGGCAGGATTTTTGCTGATTTCAAGCTCATAATCCTCCGGCCTAGCCATCTTCCGTAGTGCTTGGATTACAGGCTTGCTTACAGCATTTTCCTGCCGACCCTTGCTGCATTGGATTGAATCTTTCATCTCGTGCCATGTTTTTAAATTTTAAGTTATCTTTCTGTCTTCCCCTCCTTACCTACCCACCTTCCTTCCTCCTCCCCCCTCCTCCCCTTCCTTCTCCCCACCCCGAGATGCTTCCTCCAGCCTTAGCATCCCAACTGGATAGGATAATAGGCTGGGCTACCACACCCAGCTCTTTAAATTAAAAATCACAAATGTGCACATTAACGGAGCACCGTGCAATATTCAACACCGGAGAATACTGTGTGTTTAAATCAGAGTGCACACAGCTCTGCAAACATTCCTCATTGTTTTTTTTTTTTTTTAATTCTTTCTTCTAGCTTTTGAAATACACACCCATTATTATGGATAGTCATCATACTGTGTAATGGCACCTGGAGTGTCTCACTATCATCTACTTGTGGCTTTGTACACAATAATCGACTTCTCCCATCTCTTTTCTTCCTCTTAGTCTCCCTAGTCTCTAGTCACCTGTACTCTTGACTTCCATGAAAACGACTCTTACAGATTTCCTGTATGAGTGAGATCATGTTGTCCCTCTGTGTGCACGGTTTGCTTTGCTTGACATAATGAAAGGCAATCCCCTAAAAGCAAAGCAAAAGGAACACATATAGAGGAAAGAATTGTATTAAAGCAAGTGGGCCAAATGGCGTAAGAAAGTGACCTCAAGGATGTTGTTGATGTGATCAGGGCCCTTCTGGATTTGGATTTGGAGGGACATCTGCAAAGACAGGTGTGTAGAGAGCTGAAAGAGGAGGGGACATTTAACAAATAAAACTGAACCTGAGTATGAATGTGCAGAGCTCACTTACTAGCACAAAGGATTTGGTGGGAGATGAGGGCTGACAGGCAGCATGGAGAGATGGTCCATTGGAATGAAGACCAAATCCTGGCATTTTAGTGACATGGACTAGTTTACTATTGCTCAGGACATAAGCACTAGGATAATTATGTTCTCGGTTCCTATGTATGGCTGAGTTCTTTTATTTTAATTTATGAAAACACCATGAACATTTGTTTTTTAAAAAAAAGTCTTCAACAGCCCCTGGACTCGTGGTTCAGCAGTTAACAATGTACACGGCTTTTTCAGAGAACTCGGGTTCAGGTCCCAGCCCACTCATCAGTCAGCGCACAGCCGCCTGCAACTCCAGGTCTGGGGTGTGGGGACTTCACCCCTGTCTTCCATGTGCATTTATGTGCAAATACTCCCTCATAATTCAGCAGTAAAAATAATAACACGTCGTGAAACAACTTCAACACTACTTTTTCTCAAAAACTCAGTGCAATATTGCAAATAGACACAAACTGCTTATTAAGAACCCCCGAGAGCCGAATGAAAATGAGGCCCACAGATCCTTCCTTCTCACTCCTCCAGTGTCCAGGCCTTCATCGGCCAGTTAATTGTGTTGGTACAGTATGAAAGGAGGCAGCATTGTGGTCACATGCTTACAGATGTGCCTAAAAGCCTGGAGTCTAAAGTACAACAGCCAAGAGCTCATTTCTATGGCTTGGTTGCCCCAGAAATGGTTGCCAAGCTCCATTTCCCAGAAAGCCACCAAGCTTACTAGCCAGAATACAAGTTCTGATTGCCAAGGGAAGAGACCAGGCAGACGGCCCCAGGGCCTCTGCTGGAGTGCTGTGCTCAAACAATGCAGACAGGCCCCTTGCGTTGAGGCCTTTATGAAGTTTGATCGGTCTTCTTTAATTATGTGCCTGCCAAGCAACTTGCATACTTGCCACTTAGCACTTACAATATTGTGATAGTTACCTGCATAAAGACACTCTCCACAGCTGGTGGACAAAGGGATAACCCAAACAAAGCACCATGTTGAATAGCCAGCTTTGACTGCCTTAAAGTATAGGAGATTCCCAGTTATCCTAGCCAATTCCTTTCTTCCTTCCTTCCTTCCTTCCTTCCTTCCTTCCTTCCTTCCTTCCTTCCTTTCTTTCTTTTGGTTTTTTTTTTTTTTTTTTTTTTTTAGCATTGCATCATTCCTTTAGGCTGCTTCATGAAAAATAACTGGTCACTCCCTTCTTACTTTAATAGAACAGATGCATGAGTTCCCCCAATGGTATTTGCTTTTGTTTTTATTACCTTACTTTTTATTTTATTTTATTTGTTAAATTTAATGCAGGTCTCCTGTAAGCCAGGGTATCTTAGAACTTGCTATGTAGCTGAGTCTGATCCTCCTGTCTCCACACCTTGAGACCTGGGATTACAGGTGTGTGACACCGCGCTTTGTCCTTGAATTGTGTGTGTGGGTGGGGGATAGGGTCTCTCTGTAGCTTTGGCTGCCCTAGAACTTATTACATAGAGCAAGCTGACCTGGAGCCCATAGCCATCCATCCATCTGTCTGTGCCTCAGTGCTAGGATTACCCAGGTTATGAATTGTCTTTTTTTTTTTTTTTCCTAGTGATTCTTGTAACTGTCAATTTCCTCAAGATAAAACACATTTATATAAAATGAACACATAAATCATTGTGTGCAGGGTCCTAAATTCTTAAGATATAAATATAAACTTGAAATCTGTGTAGTGACTTGATGGTGTAGGTAAGGCTTTAAGATTCTCTCTCTTTTCTGATAGTCTTTGAAGCTAGTTAGATGTAACCGGTGTCACGAAAAGGAACATGAGAGTTCATTGTTGGGCATACATTCTCTCCAGGGATTAACTGTATACTACACTGCTATAGAGAAAATCAGGCAGTCCCTTTTGCACTGTTTAAATATAGTTCTATTAGAATAACTTTACGTTTATATTCAAAGTAGGTCCGTGTGTGTGTGTGTGTGTGTGTGTGTGACATTTAAAAAACGTAATCCAGCCTTATGGATTTATTTATTTATTTATTTATTTATTTATTGCCTTTTGGGGACAGGGTTTCTGCCAAGGCTGACTTGGAACATTGCTACTGAGTGCTAGCATTGTGAGTGAATGCCAGCATTCCATGCTTCCTGCTACTTGTATGGACCAGAGTTGCTGAGTTTCTAGAAGGCAAGTAGCACACAGATTGTTCCTGAAGCAGGGTTTGAATCGCTGTCAGCTCAAGTTTGAAACATTCATTTGTCAACATGTCAATAGAATCCTCTCATTTTTTCCCCTGTTTTCTTGGGTATTAGTTTTGATTTGTGGGGATCAGGGAGGGAGAAGGAAGTTGAAAATGGTATAGAGCATCCTGGCTTAGATACTCTGGGCTCAGACAGAGACACCCACGAGGGAAGGACATATCACATTGACAGTTCATTGGAAGCTGAACAAGGTTGAAAGTAGATTACTACTACTGTACTCAACCATGGTTATTGAACTGGTACTATTTTGCTATGTTTACATAAACCCATGGAAAATAATTACATCTCAACACAAATCATAGAAAGTGCTAAGATTTTTTTATACTGTGCATTTATGAAATACATGTTTCATCACCCAAAATAACCAGATGTTTGGCCTTTGCAGGAAAAAAAAATGTTGCTTGTCTTTGTCTTTTCTCATTCAGAGACTTTGACATCACACATAGTCTAATAGTTTGGTTTTCAAGGTATGACCAGACCCTTCCCACTGAATCTGTGGTGTTCAAAGTTACTTATGTATGTGCTAGATCTGATATTATATATTCATTGCTAGTTTGAATTTGTTTGTATTATGACAAATTTGATGCCAGAGTCTTTACAGCAATTTTGTTTTGTGTCTTAATAAGGAAACCTTTCTGAGGATCCATATATTAACCATCTCCTATCTTTCCCTGGTGCGGCTAGTCTCCATCTCCATCAAAATCTTTAAACCAAACACTTCTGGCAAAGACAACTCTGCCATCCTTGGGACATTCTGCTGTTACCTTAAGCACGTCCAGAATCTGACACTGCTCAGCTCACTTGTCACCTCCTGCTACGGTCTGAATGTCTATACCCCAGAATTAATCCATTTGAAATGGAATCTCTAAAGCCATAGGTAAATGGCACTGTAGGTGTAGCTTTTGGGTAGTGATTGATTGGGTCACCAAGGCTCTGCCTCATGAATGGATTAATTTAGTGATGGCAGTGGTTCTCAACCTTCCTAATGATGTGACCCTTTAATACAGTTCTGCATGTTGTGGTGTGACCCCTCTCCCAACCATAAAATTATTTTCACTACTACTTCATAATTATAATTTTGAAACAGTTGTGAGTCATAATGCAAATATCTGGTACAGGATAGTTTTAGATGGCACCCGTAAAAGGGTCATTAGACCCCCAAATGGATCTCAACTCACGGGCTGAGAATGGCGTATCTTTGAGATAGTGAGGTATGGACCAAAGTAACTTTGTTAGAGAAGCGAGTGTTCTCAGGCATGCTTGCTCTGTGTTTCCCTAGTATGCTGCCTGCCTGAGATGACACAGTAGGTAGAAAAGCATCGAGCAGGTGATCAGAGGGCGATGATACCAAGCTCTTGATCATTTCATACTCTAGAACCATGGGGCCAATAACTGTCCTGATTAACTTGACATAGTCTAGACTTATGTGAGAGGAGATCCTCAGTTGAGGGGTGGTCTGGACAGGTCTTGATCGTTATATGATGTAGAATGACCCAACCCTCTGTGTGTGGGGGTATCACACATTGGCAGGTGCTTCTGAACTGTGTTAGAAAACTAGCTCATGGTAAGCTTGCCTGCAAGCCAGGGAGCAAGCAGCGTCCACCATGCTGTCCTTCTTGACTGCGAACCAAGTGCTTTCTGGGATTGGTGAACAGGTCTGCCTCAGGTTCCTGTCAGGACTTCCCTCAGCAATGGACTGTGTGTGGTCTGGAATTGGAAGCTAAAATAAGCCTCTCTTCCTCCCCCCAGTCGCTTTTTGTCAGGGTACTTTATTGCAGCCTTAGCAAGGGAACTGGACCACCGGCCCTTATTCTTTGTAAGCTATCTGGCCTCAGACATTCAGTTACAACCCCAAAAAGCAAACGAAGCCTTTGAACTTGCCTTGGCCCTTCTCTTAGCACTTCCAGGAATGGTGGCATCTTCCTGGAGCTGGCCGACTCAGTCCCAGGGTCTTTGCCTGGCACTGTCTACCCCAGCAGCACTGTCTGTGGGACTGCCTTGTCCTCTTTACTTACCAAGCATCACACACCAGTCTTTGTTTCCAGAGCATCTCTTACTTCGCGTTCTGTCATGTTTTCTGGGAAAAGCACCCACATCTTGCAAATCTGTTGACTTGATTTTATTTTCCCCAATTTTGTAAAGACTCATTTTGTCTAGGGAAACTTTGTATAGTGTCCCTTGTCTCCTTGATGTGACTCATCAATGGAATGTCCCTGGTTTTCCTTGCTGGGCTACGAAAGTCTAGTTATGCCACTGGGAATTTTTGGAACTTCTTGTCAACTCTGAGGCCATAAAAGTGCCAGGCTAATTTCCTCATTTCAATGATTTTGGAAGTAATCTCCCCCCCTCCCCCAATAACCAAGAATTAGAGAGGACACCAGTAGAACGATTTCACTTTCTTTTTTTCTTTCTTGTTGTTGTTTTGGATACAGGGTTTCCTGTAGCTCAGAACTCACTATGTAGCCTTAAATCCTTGGTCCTGCTGTCTCCGGCTCCCCAGTGGTGGGGATAGAGGTTTGGGGGTCTTACTCTCATTGCTAAAGGAATTCAGTAATGGACTCAGAAGGGAGTTCAAGCACAATTTAATAGAGTTTACGATAAAAGACAGCCCAGGTTAGGTGAAAATGCCTGCAGCTGCCAGGAGGAAATGGACAGAAAAAGAGAGCTTACAGAACAGGGAAAGAGGGCACCAAAGGGTGGAGGCGGGCTCCTGGGCTGAGAAAGGACCCCAAAGCATCCCGTCTTCCTCTGAAAACTGGTTTGTTTTACGTGTTAATCTTGACGTAGCCTTTTTAGCCCTGCAAGCGGCTAGACTGATTTAGGAGCCAAAGGTCATTGCTTCACCGAGATTTCTCCCTTTCAAATCAATAGGCCTTCCAAACAGGCCTTAACCTTTCATGCTCCCTTCTTTATCTCACCCCACCCCAACCCCACCCCACCCCACCCCAACATTTGATAGTCCTTGAACTTTTAGGAGGCCAGAAATCTCCTTCTGAAAAGTAGGTTTCCCTGGCAAGATGTCTTTACAAAACAAACGCACACTTTTAAGCGGAGACGGACCGTAGAGCCCGGCAAGTTTATGTGCAGGAACTTCTAGGTGAGGGATAAGGGTGGGGCTTAGACTTATCTGGTTCCTCTCACCACTCCGGACCTAGACCTAGATTTCTTACTGGGCACACAAAACACTTCGTTGCTCTCTCCATAGCAAGAGAGAGGTCAGCTGCCTCTGTTGCTGCAGATAGCCCTTCAGAATCACCCAGGGCGTGGCCACTGGAGAGGGGCACATCTTCCACCTTCCCCCATGGCCTTGATGCTCTGAAGAAATAATTCTTGAAAGATTAGATACACTGGAGGAAGACTGACGTCACTAAGGAGGTGTCTTCAGCTGTTCCCACAGAAGCAGAGCTGGAGAGGGCACAGGCAATCCACTCTCCCTGTTTTGCCAAACAATCGTGTTATCAAGCTGCCTTCTGAGGAGCCACGCTTGTGTCCCTAGACCTGGGCTGCTCTCAGTCTTGGAGAAGATTCTTTTTGCAGTGAGCAGCAGGCAGTGCAGAGACCGGTAACAGTCAAAGTCCTGAGAATGGGTGGCTGTGAATGCTCAGCCCTAAATGAGACATCCTTTTCCACACTCCTTTCCCGCACTCAGGAGATGTCACAAAGACTATGACACCTAGGGGTGGGCCACAGTGCTGTGAAATGCTGTCTTTTTACACATGATAGGGCCATCGCACCCATGAATCCATAATAGCTGTGGATATCTACAGAAGATCTACGCAACATTCCAGCATGAATGTGGGAGGGGCTTATGAGGCCCCACCCGTAACTGAAGACTTGTTAGCAGTTGATTTCTACTAGGATGGGAGTGGGGTCAAGAGTTAAGGAGGTTGGAGAAGGTGTATGCCATGCCCTGGTGAATTGTTCCACAACCATGTACACATGAGCAATGCTAATTGGGCCCAGTGTGTATGTGTGTGTGTGTGTGAGTATGTAAGTGAGTATGAGTGTTTGAATGTATAAGTGAGTGTGTGTTAGTATGAGTGTGTGTGAGTATGAGTGTGTGAGTATCAGTGTGTGTAAGTGAGTGTGTGAGTATGTGAGTATGAGTGTGTAGGTGTGTGAGTGTATGAGTGTGTAGGTGTATGAGTGTGAGCGTGTGTGAGTGTGTGCGAATGTGTGAGTGTGAGTGCGTGAGAGTGTAAGTGTGTGAGTGTGCGTGAGGGTGTAAGTGAGTATATGTGAGTGTGTGCGTGTGTAAGAATAAGTGAGTGTGTGAGTGTGAGTGTGTGAGTGCGTGTGAGTGTGAGTGCATGTGAGTGTGTGAGTGCGTGTGAGTGTGTGTGAGTGTGTGTGTGAGAAGAGGACATGGAGTTGGGAAAGGGACCGGTTAGAGAGGAGAGAGTGTTGGAGTAGGGTCTAGGGGAAGTTGGAAGAACGAGATGGGAATGGTTGTGATTAAAATACGTTGTATGTATGAATAACATTTTCAAAGAGTTAATGCAATGGGAAGAGAGGCAAGAGCGTCTGGAGAAATGTGAACAGTCTGAGGTCACACGCCTTGTTTTTTCAGACAGACTTAAGATCAACTTTGACTGTTCAGCATTTTAGCAAGATTTGACTGGACATGGAACTTTTCAGCTATAGAGTCCTGTTTAGCCTCGGTGCTATAACAGTCACGGTCCTGACAGCCCATTCCTGGCCCATGAGAATTTTAAACATCTGAGTGAGATTTTCCTTTCATGACCTTCAAGGCACAAACAGAGTAGGGAATACTGGGTCAGTAAGAGACCAATGTTCCTATTTCATACCATAGGACTCTGAGATTTTGCATATGCAACATGTAACCTGTCCTCAGATGTCTTGTGCATGTCTATGCCTCTGTTAACAGAACAGTTTCTTGTTTAGACATTTTCTAAGGGCATCAAAGGGCAACTAGAGAAATACGACATAGAAAGCCTTTGTGGCAGGTCAATTAGCCACAGAGGAGAAAGTATAGTCAAGTATTATTTGCTAAAACCACGAGAGAAAGTGTGATCGTGGTGTCCACACGTCCTCCCATCATACAAGGAGAAGGTGGCATTTATCCGCGGAAGGCTTCCTTTGACGGTTGCTGATCTTTTCTCTTACACAGGTAGGGATTAGCAGGTCGCCTGTCAGTACAAGCCCAGAGGCGGCGTCTCTTGGTGATTGCCCATCAAGGACGCTTACGAGTTCTGGGAACTCTATGTGATTCCAGAAGCTGGGCTTTGTGCCTCTTCCCTGGATTCCACCACCCAACACAGAATTGTGACTTGGTGCTCTGTGACTCAACATCCCCGAAGTTGACTTGCTTTTCCTCAGCCGTGGATGCCCGAAACTGGGCTGTTGGCACATCAGCCCAGCTCTTCAGCGTTGCTGCCTCATTTGCGAGTCCAAGAGCAAAGGGTGATGATTCATCAGCCCCATTTCCTGCAAGTCATCATTTTCCCACAGCGAGTGGCGGTTCACTCTGCAGGAAGGAGGAAGAAGGTTGGCTTGATTTTTTTTTTTTTCTTTTGTTCACCATTTCTGCTGACAGAAAGTCAACTTGGAGTGCTTTGTCTCCATTTTCATGGTCACCTTAAAAAACAAAACAAAACAAAACACTCTAAAAGTATCGTAATTGTTCAGCCAAGACTCCTGAAGTGTGTGTTATCAGCGGGGAACAAGAACATGATTATCCCAATGCATACGCATATTGTGTTTAAAAGTTTTAAATTTTCTTTTGTAGTTTGACATGGATGACCATGTGCTCATTATGGAGGCCAAGGGCTGTTGAGGCCCCTGCTGTGGCCCCCTTCTATGGATGAGAAGACTGAGAACCAGATAACTAACATAATTTGTCTATTTCTACAGAGCTGGTCAGTGACGGACACATTAGGGCAGGGATCTCCTCATTTTAGGCTATGGTTTCCCCTAAGGTATAGATGACAAATAGACCTAAGGTTGTCTGTACCATGAAGGGATCCCATGAATTAGTGACACGGGATTGAGGGAGATGGGTGACTGGTGTGAGATGGGCCTGAGCATGGCTGCCCCGGGGAGGGAGTGTGCTGCTTTTTCATGTTCTCTGAGAACATGCCTTTGATTTCACAGAGGAGGGTGGGGGAATCTTGTCTATTTCATGTGTTGTAAGAACAGGTGATAATGTGCTTAATCACGCAGTAGGTGGTCAATAATAGCCTTAGTTAGTAGATGCCTTGGCGTGCTCCTTGCCTCTCTGGGCCTTCCCTCCCTTTCTGTTCTAAGCTAGGCGGTGCAGAGGGCTTTCTCAGGCTCAGCGCTATTTCCTGTGACATTTACATCTGAGTTGTCTCATTTCCCTGAAGCCCTGTCACACGCTCTGAGGTTGCTACAGAGCAAGACCTGAAACCCCGGCCAGGGAAGTCCCAAGGAGAAGCATTGCTTTCTCTTCTGGAGTCTGTCTCTCTCTTCCAGATAGCAGCCTCTGGCTGGTGGCTCTCAGGCTTCTTTCTGATGGCCCATGGCAGACCTGGGCAGGGTTAGGTGGTGGGCGGGGCGGGGCGGGGCGGGGCGGGGCTCCTGCCCTGGGAGCCCTCAGCACCCCCTTCACCCCCTTCAGAGGTCTTTTCCTTTCCCCTTCTGCCCTTGCCAGTGGAAACTTAGAGGGTTTTGTGGTTCTTAGGAAACTCTGGGGCTGTAAATTTCCCGTCCTCACTTCCTCTACACATCACAGGGGTTTCCTAAAGCAGGGTCACTGCCCAGCACCCGGGCTGGCTGCCTCCCCTGGGATGGGGAATTGCCACATAGGTGTATTCATCTTCAAATTCCCTTTTTAAATCTCACTTGCGAAAACACATATCTGGTGTTCAGGTCCATTCATTATTTTTCAGTGTTTTTGTGTAATTTAAATGTCTAACACAATAAAATAGTCAATTGAGTGGGTTTATTTCTTTAATTACAGTGTGTGCATGTGTATTGTGTTTGTATCTGTCTCTGATTGTATGTGTACACATGTATAGTATGTATATTTGTACATATGTATATAGAGATGTGTGTGTGTTTGTGTGGTGTATGTGTATGTATGGGTATGTGTGTGCCTATATGATGTGTATGCATGTGTGTGTATATTTGTGCATTGTTTGTGGTATGTATGTATATGTTTTTGTATTATATGTGTGTATATGTATGTGTTTTTGTATTATATGTGTGTATATGGTGTATGTGTTTGTGTAAAGTATATATGTATGTATTTGTATTGTTCGGCTGGAATCTCCTATTATGTGAGTCTTTATGTGCAATATCTGTAATTTTATATGTGTGTAATATGTATTTCTGTGTGTATGTGTGGTGTATATGTATGTGTA
>JANBXA010000731.1:6812500-6897500 GCA_030556225.1 Cricetiscus sungorus | reverse complement strand
TGGTCCTTGTGTTATCCACTCCTAGGAAAAAGCTCAGGTGGAATAAAACCTTCAGCACATTTGATGAACGAGTAAACCGAACATCATCGTCTGGCGATGCTATGCTGGTACTGGGCGAGGGGTTTACATCTGTTGTCTTTCATCCTCCCAATCCTTCTCTCGTGGATAAGACAGCGGGATCCATATAGGAACAAAGTGAGCCCAGAACTGAGTATTGACAAGCATGGGAAGTCCCAGAAGTCCCAGGGATCGTCCCATCACCCGCAGTACAGAGCAGAGCTCGTTTAACCAAGCCTGACCTGAGTGCTGGGGATCCAAACTAAATTCCTCTTCCTTATGTGGTAAGGGCGGCAAGCCCAGCTCCTTTCTTGCTCGCCCATAGTCCGATGAATAACTGGTTCTCAAAGATAACATCCTTTCCTGGAATGGCTCCATGTTGTATCTCCATGCCAACATGTGTTTCCATGGAAGCAAAGGCAGGCGAGAAAGAGAGGGAATCTCGTCAGAAATTAAATGTTTGTCTGGAAATGACACTCATACCTACTAAAAGAAATCACACAAATAAACCTAATTTCAAAATGATAGCAGAGCAAAGAATCCCCTTATCCCAAAAGAAAGCTAAGACGTTAGTAAATAGCACAAATACCTTCCTATGACCCAAAACTGACAGGTGGGGAAGTAATTTAAATAACTTTTGAATTAATAAATGTCCTTGAAATCCATACTACATTTCAACACTTGCACCCCTCTCCTGTAACAGCATTTGGGAGGACTACATTCTCTTAGTATTTTGACAAAATAGGTAAAGCCAAGGAAAGCATTATCATTAACTTACAAATTCATTTTGAATATCCAATTCTTTGATTTGAAAGGCCTTAAATGCCACTCATGGAGGGCTAGACAAATGAATACAAGCTAGCTAATTACAATGAAAGTGAGAGCCCACGTGCTCCTGAGATAAGTGTGTATGTAGCAACATCAGTACAGAAGCAGAAAATCATATTCCATTGTACTTACCTTTCTCAGTCAGAAAGCATTTGGCATCTACTGCATTTCTGTTGGCATTCCATGGTGATTTAAATCAATTAATATCTACTTGTAGCAAAGTGTTGACAGTAAGTTTTTAAATTCACAGGCTCCACACTTTCCAATGTAATTGGGCAGACATGAAAGAGCTTTCAGTTTGCTGCTAAAAGCAACACAGAAAGATGTGAAGTGGGTGTTAGCCCTTCACAAGGAGGCCCCTGCTGTAGTGCTGGTGTGGGTGACCTTTTGATGGAGAGAAGCCAGGTACAGACCTAGTGACCTCTCTAACCCGTAAGCTGTACCCAGGGGTCCTCCAAACCTCTGCAAAGACGTCTAGGTGAAAGAGTGGGCCTGGAGAGTCCAGCAGGGTCCAATGGAGACTGGGGGTTTCATCTGATGGAGACAGGGGATTTCATCTGATGGAGACTGGGGGTTTCATCTGATGGAGACTGGGGGTTTCACCTGATGGAGACTGGGGATTTCATCTGATGGAGACTGGGGATTTCATCTGATGGAGACTGGGGGTTTCACCTGATGGAGACTGGGGATTTCACCTGATGGAGACTGGGGATTTCACCTGATGGAGACTGGGGATTTCATCTGATGGAGACAGGGGATTTCATCTGATGGAAACTGGGGATTTCATCTGATGGAGACTGGGGGTTTCACCTGATGGAGACTGGGGATTTCATCTGATGGAGACTGGGAATTTCACCTGATGGAGACTGGGGATTTCGTCTGATGGAGACTGGGGATTTCGTCTGATGGAGACTGGGGATTTCATCTGATAGAGACTGGGGATTTCATCTGTTGGAGACTGGGGATTTCATCTGATGGAGACTGGGGATTTCATCTGTTGGAGACTGGGGATTTCATCTGATGGAGACTGGGGATTTCATCTGATGGAAACTGGGGATTTCACCTGATGGAGACTGGGGGTTTCATCTGATGGAGACTGGGGGTTTCATCTGATAGAGACTGGGGATTTCATCTGATGGTGGTTACTTTCTCCTTTAGTCTCACACCCCAGTCTGAGGGATGGGGAGACAGGATGGTGGATACAGTGCTCACAGTCTGAGTGTGAACCTGAGTGAGCCCCAGTTTTCCTGTGGGAAAGCCAGTTGTGGTGGCACACGTTTGTAATCCCAGCACTGGGGAAGGCAGAGACAGGGCAGGCTCCTGGGGATTGATGGCTATGCAGGCACCATACCTTCATCAGCAGGAACCAGGTCAGTGAAAGAACACATCCCGAAAAATCACAGGCTGGATGGGGCCTGAAGAATGACACTCAAGGCTGACCTCTGGCCTCTACATGTAAACATGTTGATATGCCTACACAGACATACACACAAACACACAGACACAGACAGACACAGACACACAAACACACAGACACAGACACACACACAGACACAGACACACAAACACACAGACACTGACACAAACACACAGACACATAGACGCACAGAGACACACAGACACACAGACACATTCACACAGACACATACAGAGACACACAGACACACACAGACACATGCACACACACACAGACACACACACAGACACATAGACACACAGACACATACACAGACATACAGACACAGAGACACAGACACACAAACACACAGACACATGCACACACACACACACACAGACACATACACATACAGACACATAGACACACAGACACATGCACAGACACACAGACACACAGACACAGACACACACACAGAACATAGACATGCACACAGACACACAGGCACACACACATACAAACACACACACACACAAACACAGAGACACACACACATACAAACACACAGACACATGCACACACACACACACACAGACACACAGACACACAGACACACAAACACGCACAGACACACACACACAAACACACAGACACACAAACACACAGACACACACACACACAGACACACACACACAGACACACACACACACAAACACACAGACACATAGACACATGCATATACACAGACATACAGACACACAGACATAAGCACACACACATGTTCATATGTCTATATAGACATACACACAAACACATAGACACACACACACACATGAACACACACACACACACATGCGCATACACACAGACACACATGCACTCATACACACACATTGTTTAAGCTGAGGGAGCTTCAATGACATTGCAGAACTTTTCTGAACAAAATTTTTAAATATAAAAACTGGCTATGTATTAATCTACAGTTTCAAAATCAATAAACTAAGCAAGATATTTAATTTATAAAATATAAAATTTAATAGTTTGAATGAAAAGAGAATGTTTTATTATTGATAGAAAAATGTTATCATGAGATAAGAAATTGGTATATAAACAGGGGATGTGTAAAGAGAGAAATGTAGATGGGCCTTGCAGAGTGAGAAGACATTGATCCTGAGATCAAGGCGAAAGAAAATTGGTCTCGGAGGATATAATCTCTATGAGAACTCAAGCTAGCCCCTTACAAGGTACGGGATGTAGTGAAATTTCATTTTAAGTTCCAGGGCTCTACAAGTGGATGGATGGGATTTCACTAGGCCAGTAGAGACCTGGCAACTAACACCCATCTTCAAAGTGTGACGAGAAACTGGCACTCAGATGAGAAACTGGCACTCAGATGTCCAGTTGCAAAGATGTGGCTCTTGTGGTTGGGAGAAAGTAGACTTGAGACAGCTTATTAAGTAGAGAATAGGGTGGAAAGTAGCACTGGCCAATTGTGAGCTCCAAACCCACCTACAAGGAACTTTCTTCCTTTGTCCCAAACTTTCCCCATAGTCCAACATTAAATGCTGAAGTAGTACATCAGCCTCTCCAAATGTCAGGGACATCCGGAACAATCCAGGCAGGGTCTGAGTCAAAACAGTCAGGGAGGAGGTAGATGGATGCTGACAGGAGGCAGGTGGCCTCAGTCTGAGCCAGTCCCAGCCTTTTTGATCATTAGGGTTTTTGTTGTTGGTTTGTTTGTTTTGGTTTTGTTTTCAACAATGGGAGGTAGATGGCCCAACTTGGGGTTCAGTAGCTGGATTGAGTTATGCTGTCCTATGGTCCTGTTTCAACCTGACAATCCTTGAATTCCAAGGTCTCATTTATCTCTCAGAACATCTTGCAGTGCCCACGCCCCGTCTTAATATTCTCCATCTAGTGGTTGATTCTTGGCTGAAGAGAGAAGCGTGTGCAGGTGGGCCATGGTCACTTAGTGTACCCTGGGACAGCTCTGGTAATCGGGGCCAGATTCCCACATATTTCAGGAAATTCCTCTCTTTGCTCAATAGTCTGTCTCAGGACAGGTACAAACAAGAATAAGAAGCTGCTCCATCACTGGTTAGTTCTCACTGGACATCTCCAGTGTTGGGAGTCATGAGGCCCAGTGTCAGACCAGAGTGTGGGTGCTTGTCTACTGAGTCTCCAGATGAGGCAAAGCCCATGGGGACAGTCTCACTCAGCAAGGACCATTGGACATCAGGACAGCCTACATTCACAACCCCAGAGAAGCTAGGAAACAGGGAGAGACACGCATGGTCCCCCAGAGAAGGGGGAAGGGACAAGATCTCCTGGGCAAATTGGGAACACAGGAGAGGGAGGGAAGAGCAAGAAGAGGGGAGAAATGGAGGGAGAGGAGAACACAAGGGACCAGGAAGGTCTAGGTGTGTGCTCCTGGTGTGAACTGAGGCTGAGGGTCTGTGTGTGCTCCTGGTGTGAAGAGAGGCTGAGGGTCTGGGTGTGCTCCTGGTGTGAAGTGAGGCTGAGGGTCTGTGTGTGCTCCTGGTGTGAAGTGAGACTGAGGGTCTGGGTGTGCTCCTGGTGTGAAGTGAGGCTGAGGGTCTGGGTGTGCTTCTGCTGTGAAGTGAGGCTGAGGGTCTGTGTGTGCTCCTGGTGTGAAGTGAGGCTGAGGGTCTGGGTGTGCCCCTGGTGTGAAGAGAGGCTGAGGGTCTGGGTGTGCTCCTGGTGTGAAGTGAGGCTGAGGGTCTGTGTGTGCTCCTGGTGTGAAGAGAGGCTGAGGGTCTGTGTGTGCTCTTGGTGTGAAGAGAGGCTGAGGGTCTGGGTGTGCTCCTGGTGTGAAGTGAGGCTGAGGGTCTGGGTGTGCTCCTGGTGTGAAGTGAGGCTGAGGGTCTGGGTGTGCTCCTGGTGTGAAGAGAGGCTGAGGGTCTGGGTGTGCCCCTGGTGTGAAGAGAGGCTGAGGGTCTGGGTGTGCTCCTGGTGTGAAGAGAGGCTGAGGGTCTGGGTGTGCTCCTGGTGTGAAGAGAGGCTGAGGGTCTGGGTGTGCCCCTGGTGTGAAGAGAGGCTGAGGGTCTGGGTGTGCCCCTGGTGTGAAGTGAGGCTGAGGGTCTGGGTGTGCTCCTGGTGTGAAGTGAGGCTGAGGGTCTGGGTGTGCTCCTGGTGTGAAGAGAGGCTGAGGGTCTGGGTGTGCCCCTGGTGTGAAGAGAGGCTGAGGGTCTGGGTGTGCTCCTGGTGTGAAGAGAGGCTGAGGGTCTGGGTGTGCTCCTGGTGTGAAGAGAGGCTGAGGGTCTGGGTGTGCCCCTGGTGTGAAGAGAGGCTGAGGGTCTGGGTGTGCTCCTGGTGTGAAGAGAGGCTGAGGGTCTGGGTGTGCTCCTGGTGTGAAGTGAGGCTGAGGGTCTGGGTGTGCTCCTGGTGTGAAGTGAAACATAGGGTCTGGGTGTGCTCCTGGTGTGAAGTGAGGCTGGGGGTCTGAGTGTGCTCCTGGTGTGAAGAGAGGCTGAGGGTCTGGGTGTGCTCCTGGTGTGAAGTGAGGCTGAGGGTCTGGCTATGAGTATAGCTATAGCTTTTGCTTTCATTAACACTGATCTTGCTGCCAACCAGTGGGCTGATTTTCTTGTTTTTGCTTCCATACATCAGAATGGAAACCCTGAGTAGGCAAAGGGTGGCTTCCCCCATGGTGGCAGAAGCTCAGGCCTGAGAACCGAAGTCTCATGGCTGTCAGCTGTCCAGTCCAGGGACTTAAAGTGCCATCTGCACAAGTCAGAGCCTCGTTGCTGGCCTTAGCTGTTAGTGGTCACACACACAGCTTTTCCTGATCCACACCTCCACTGCTTCTCCATCGCTGCACCTGGAATTGGTCTCCACTGGTGTTAGTGTTAAAGACAAAGGTGGGTGTTGGGAAATTTTAGTTCCTAGCAGCAGCTGATGTTGGAGCTACTGGGATTCTTGGCCTTAGGGTCTTGGCAGTTCTCTGGAATTCTCCATGTACCAGAGCCCATAACCTCATAGTTTACTCAACAAGATTTCAACCTTCTTTGTCATGGCTTTCCACCTTCTCTTAACTTCTCTCTTCCTACCCCTCCTGTACCTGGCTGCCCCTGCTCCACTCAGTTTCTGTTCGAAGTCAGTCTGAATCCTTCACCTGTATTCTTCATGCTGTAGCCGCTGCTCCTACTGTGGTTGCCAATCATGCTGCTGCCAGTCCTTTCCATCCACGGCAGAGATTCCAAGTAGCCAAGAAGAGACTGCCCACATCTACTCAGGGAAGAGCTGTTTATTTGGCCTGATATTGCAACACTTGTCACTCTCCTAGAAGACTGTCCCTTGGCTCATGCAAAATCTGAGAATAACAATAATCAGAGGGGAGTGTTTGCTTGTGTGTGGCATACACACACGGTGGTTGTAATTAACACCCAAACCCGCACAACTTTCAGTTTGCAGAAGTGTAATCACAGCCAAGCATAGGTGTATATTCCTGCCAATCTAACCACGAGCTTTTTGCTGAGTCACGAAGGGAGTGTCCTTCTTTCCTTGGACCTGACTGAAGATACCTCATTCAGGTCTGCAGCAGCCAGATGTTTGACATGGCTGCAGGGGAGGTCCTGTAGAGTTCTGTGAGGCTTGGCCTCCCTGGTGAAGGTTTTCCGGCACAGTTGTAAGCTATGCCTGGAACTCAGTCTCTGGAACCAGGACTCAGCTCTTAAACATTTACGGTTTGTCACAGTCTTAGTCAGGCTTTCTATTGCTTTGATGAAACGCCATGACCAAATGAAACCTGGGGAGGAAGGGATGCGTTTGGCTTATGCTCCCTCCGTATCACTGTTCATCATGGAAGGTCTTTGTGGCAGGAACTCAAGCAGGGAAAGAGCCTGGAAGCAGGAGCTGATGTACAGGCCATGGAGGGGTTCTGTTTACTGACTTGCTTATCATGAGTTGCTCAGTCTACCTTCTTATAGAACCCAGGACTACCTACCTGCTCAGCGATGGCCTCACACACAATGGGCTGGACCCTCCCACATCAATCACCAATTAAGAAAATGCGCTATAGGTTTATCCATAACCTAATCTTATGGAAGCATTTTCTGAATTGGAGTTCCCTCCTCTCGGATGACTCTAGACTTTGTCAAGCTGATGGTAGAGAAAGCTACTCACTTCATGGCCACAGAGCAGAAAGCCAGGCAGGGAAGATATTGTGTGCCATTTCCTTCCCAAGAAGGAAGTTCCTTAAGACCCATATTCTAAAGGAAAACCTCAAGGAGTAAAGCAACTTAACAGCTTTAGGAAGTCCCTGAAGTTGACAAGATTCACCAGGCTCCTCCCTACTTAAAGGGAAATTAGAAACTAGTGAAGATATACAGGCTTTCATTATAATGTTCATAAAAGAGGTATGTGCACATGAGTGTGTGTGTGTGTGTGTGTGTGTGTGTGTGTCTGTTGTCTGTGTGTGTGTGTCTGTTGTCTGTGTGTGTGTGTGTGTGTGTGTGTGTGTACATGGGGTTGTTTGGAATTTGGTGAAGAAACCAGGAAACTTGAGGCAGCCATTATTTCTATTCTCCTCTCTTAGACATACATGGACTGTCTATTCAGCTAACATTTACTTATAATCAATGCATTTTGCATTTGTTCTAAGCCAGTGGAGAGTATATAAGAAGTAGATTCTGCATGTCTCCTAGATCCTGGTAATCCAGTTCAGGAACTGCCAGAACTCATCGATAATTACCAACGTTTACACAGAAAATCAGATCTTCAAGAGGTTAGAGGGAAGAGAAGCCGATTTCACTGACATGGTACAACAGAAAGACAAGGAGACAGTGCATGGCATCTAGTTCCTCGTGCCAGAATTTTTGAGGACTAGGAGTATTAGAAAGCAACTCTGATGATAGACTCTTGGTCTTGCTCTCCAGCACATTCTTGCCTGCATTCAGCAGGATAATCCAGTGTTTTTAAAAGTGCCTCTGGCTCTTCAGGTCAATATTCATCCTGAGCAGGGACAATCGGTATTTGTCCTTCATTAGTCACAGATTCAACAGCTCAGAGAGAGAGCCAGCGGTGACTTTTCAATCACCGCTCCACTCACCAGCTTCCCCTGAGAAAGTCTCCAACTTCTTGCTGGAAGAGCATGCATTACATTCAGCAACAAGTCCCTCCTTGCCCCGAAGCAAGCCAGAGACAGACAAATGCTGAAAGCTCACCGAAAGAACTGAGAACGAACGTGTGGGGTTTGTTACTTGGCAACTGAGACCTGAGCTGTTAAAATAAGAAATATGTGTTACTTTTTGATTTTTAAAATTCGATGCATGGTATTTTCTTTTCTAGGAGGGAGGAAATAAAATTACTGAGGCTTCAAGTTCTCATTGTTAAGGAAATCCCAGACTTGTTAGGCCAGTGGTGCTCTTTTCATAATTGTCACTGAAGTGGATATTTATGTGTCTGTGGTCTTCAGGTGATTCAGCAAGTCTTGTCAGGGGCTCAGAGATGGCAGGAGAAAGCCAAGCTCACATCCAGACTGGGAAGAATGTTGTCAGGGATGCTGTCTTGGAGGTGGTGCACCGTGACATCGTGGTGAGGATACAGAGAAACTGTTGCATCTGCCCCACGTCTAGACGATTCCTTCCTCTCCCAGTAAAATTCCACTCCTTCCCTTTTTCCCTCACTCCTTTAAACTCGTCCGTGACTCTACACCCAGGTGACCAGTGCCTGAGAATTATCACTATGTTATACATTACCTCCCCAAATGCACTTTAGGACTTTCACAAGAGTGAATAAACTATGAAAAAAGAAGACAAAAATGTCTGTATAGCTTCTTGAGAAAGTGGGGTGGAGGGTGCCTTTTAAAAATCTTTTTTATAAGAATTTTTGTGCCTCTGGACCACATGAAACGCAGAGGGTATTAGGTATGTTCAGCACTCTGGATTCCATCAACTTTCTTTTCCTGTCTCTGCTGTCATTACAGGGTTGTTATAAAGGCTTGGGATCTTGCAGCCACGTTCCATGATGGTGAGTCAATAGAAGGGAAATTCCTAGGGTCAAAAGTTCTCACCAGTCTGACTGATAGCAGCTTTGTGCTCTGAGAAGGCTATTTTTTGAGCGTTTAGAAGATGGAGGAGGTGAATGACCACGTTGCAACTTTCCCATTACATGTTAGATAAGGAAATGCATATTCTGCTTTTTGTTGGGAAACAATAGAAAATGTTTCCTTCTGTGCCCACACGATCTCACAGTTAAATTAGGAGAGTGAGCTAGTACAGGCTGACACTTGACCAAAATGGAAGCTTTGTTATTGTGTTCCCCATTATATTTGTAACTATCGAAAAGGGGTCAGGGTACATTACAGGTAGGAGATAAATATCTGTTGAATACATAGCTTACAGAATCTACTATTTATGCACAGTGTGAGAGTGAATGGGCTTGTTTGATGTTATAGGAGATTGTATTTCAACTCAAGTCAGTTGACTATTTTTCCAGAATGTGGCCATTTGTATTTCATAAATTCTATAATATTGAATGCTTTCTTATCTGTTATCTGTTGGACAAAAATGTTATCTAAGGACCATTTCATCTAAAAGCTACAGACCGGAGAATGGAGGTTTTCTTATACTTCTTCCATTTGGAACACTTTGTGCCTCTTACAAAGACACATTTATTGGCTCATTGGTTCCTGTGGGGAGAGCCATTGGTTCCTGTAGGGAAAGCCACAGGACATTGTGAAAGAATGACACCAAGGTCTCGTTAGTGATTTCCAAGAGAATCACTGAGTATGAAGAAATGTTCATTGCTGAACTCTGAAAAGTTATAGCTGATTATTTATTCAGAAAATTCATAAGCAAGAGCTTCCCTTTTAATAATCACATGTGGAATTTAGAATGGAGTTTAGGGACAGACAGAAATCTGTGACTGGTAATTATAAATTATGGAAAATGATGTGAAAGTCTGGGGTCCCAAATCACCAGGAAGAAAATCCAGCCAGACCAAGGTAAAAGGTGGGAATTTTCTGATGGAAACTCAGGCAAGTTCTTCCTGTTCGAGTCTCCTCTGGAAGACCAGAGGGGGCCATGTGTGTACAGGGCAAGGGAAAACCAATCAGACAGAGGACGGGGACGTGGGACTAGCCTATGAGTCACAACTCCAGAGCTTTTACACTTGCAGAAGTGATACGGAATTTAGGATTTGCTTAAAATAATTCAGGAGTGACCAAGGGGTACAGATAAACCATACCATCTGTATAGTAACTGATGAAACTGGACTGGTCCATATAGATAAGTTGTGCTTTGCTCTCTAGTGTAGGTTTGTGATTTTATGTAACAAAATGGTTAGAAAAGAATTTTGTTGACATGGTCTTTGCTTGGTTTAGTTTGGAGTCAAGGCCTCTTTTCACCATTTGCTATCTTAGCAATGTTGGAACCTGTGCACACTGCAGGAACTGAGGAGCACAATGTTTGGAACATCTGGAAGTGAAGTCGTCGATGCTGATGCTCCCAGGACAGAATGATCTCTGACCTAGAAATGAAGGGTTTTGTGTTTGGGGTTTTGATATTTTATTATTTATATTTTTGATGGGATCTTGGCTATGTAGCTCAGTTTGACCTCAAATGCATATTTTGTGTCCCATTCCTCTAAGATACAGGATCCTAGATTTTATGCATTCTTATAAAATGATAGAAATAGAGTATTTTAGGAAGTTTGACTACATTCAATAAGAAAACACTCTCAAGGTATAATTTATATAATTAAATTCATATGTTTTTAAATATCTGTCTTCATAACACCTTGACACTCTATCCTGAGCAAGAATAGAATATTCAACCTCTTCAGAATTTTCTGTGTTATCACTTGTGGTCAGTTACTTCCATCCCTTAATTTAGGAAACTGTTAAACTGACTTTTATTATTATAGATTACATTTGCCTGTACTGAAATCACCATGTTGTATCCTTTTGCTCAGCCTATGGATACAGTTCATCCCTGTGATGATATGTCAGCCTATGGATACAGCCCATCCCTATGATGATATGTCAGCCTATGGATACAGCCTGTCCCTATGATGATATGTATCTGTAGAGTATCGAGTAACTATCATGTTATATAAATAAATCCAACGTTTGTAACCATTTTATGGGCATTGGATTGGTTCTGGATTGGGGCTATTGTGAACAAAGAAGTCATGCACATTTATATGCAAGCCCGTTTTTGTGTTTTCTCTTAAGTAAATATCTGAGTAGGCTGTTAAGACTGTTTGGCCTTTGTAGAAACCACCAAAGTGCTTTGCAAAGTGTTTGAACACTATTGTTTGCTCACACGCAATACTTAAAGACTGTATCTCCACAGTCATATATAAAATATGACATATTTAATACAACCAGGCTTAAAATTTCAGCCAGTGTAGTGGGTACAAAATAATATCACAACCTAATTGTAACTTACACTTTCCTGACAACAAATGCTGAACACTTGGATGACTATATATCCCGAGAAGATCATTGAAGTCACTGCACACCATGTGCCTGTGACATCAGCACAGAGAGATAACAAGTTCAGGCCAGCCTGAGCTCTAAGGCAAGATCTGGTCTCCAAAAACAAAGTGGAAATCCATGGAAGTTCTTTTCCTTTATTATTACGTTGTTTGTCGAATGTAGGTGAGAAGTACTTGATGGATTCTTCATGTACTTCGCCATGATGTTTTTAAAACCGTGAAAAGAGTGGGTTGTTTTTAACGCTATTTTTAATGCTTTTTCCTGCCTTAATCTAATAAATCGTTGCCCACCATATGATATAACACACTTTTGTGCTCTACATTTCTCCATCCTGCTGGCTGTAACTGCATAGGATACTTGAAATCAAGTTCTATAAATTGTCTTTATAAATATGAAAGGTCCCTCCCCTAACACCTCATGTTTCTACATGATTTTAAGAATCAGTTTGTCCCTTTTTTAAAAAAAAAATATGGTCTGACAGGTGTGTGATTTATACCCATTTTCAAAATGTTTCCTAGCAATGGCATGGACAGTAAGTTCCTGAAATTGGTCCTCTGGTCTCCACACATGCACCATGGCATGTAATTAAATTAATAAACAAATGTAATAAATCATATCTTCTAAAAATTAAAAATAACACAGCTATCTACTATGTGCCTGCCAGGCCTTACACATATGATGTCTTTTCATCTCTGTTACAACCCCATGAGGGTACAGCAGGAATTTTGAGATAAGGGATTATTATCTCAGAATTATTATTAAACTAAGCTTCAAAGGGATTACATAATGCACTAAATGTTTTTTAGTTTCTAAATGTCTTGTTCCTAAACTCTTTATCTTTCATACAGCAAACTGCCTAAACAAGACACCAGTAAATGTCCAAAAGGCATGCAAAGAAATATGAAATGGTGTCGGAGAACGTGGGGCATTCCTAACTCACTCTGGGGCCTCTGGATTTGCTTGACTTTTCTTTGTAAGATCACCCTTGACCATCACACTTTCCTCTTCTTCAAGGGGTGAGATGAAAGGGATGACCTTCTTCAAGGTCACAGATGAAACCATACTCCCCGCTTATGGCTAGGGTGTGTGCATAGATTTCATGTTTATTTTCAGTGACTATACTGAAACCAAATCTTGTTTCTAAAGTGTTTGACCATGCTAGACTCATGGTAGTTATAGTACAAGTCCTGCCCTCCGGAAGCTTTTGTCTTTAGATATGGGACAAGAAGGATACCCAGGGAGATTCCCCAAGGTAATTACTGACAACACAAAGGTAGTGCCATGTGGACACACAGAAATCCGTGCAACAGGAATTGGAGAGTGTAAGTGGGGACTTGGGTTTTGACTGATAGGTAGGGTTCAAGCAGGAGAGAGGTTGTATTTCTTTACAGGAAATGGTGTAATGGGGGTAAAAAATGTTTGTCCTTTGCTGGGACAAACACAAGAAGGTCACATGGCTGGAGAACCACCCGATCTGTGTAGTTGAGCCTGGGGTCTGGAGATAGACTACCTGAAGCACATTTGAGCACCCCTGACCATCTTTGAGAGTCTGGCCACTTCACTAATCAGCTCTCCCTCCCTCCCTCCCTCCCTCCCTCCCTCCCTCCCTCCCTCCCTCCCTCCCTCCCTCCCTCCCCCTCCTTCTCTCTCTCTCTCTCTCTCTCTCTCTCACACACACACACACACACACACACACCCTTCTATACACGCATGAATGAGTGCAATACCTACTGCTCACATGGGAAAACGAAACTGTGCCATGCTGATGCTGGTCATCCAGTGCTGCAGGGAAGACTCAGGGAGACAGGGCCTGAAAGCGCTGCTGCACCATCTTTACAGAGCAAACACTCATGCACGCACTCAAGTCCCCGATGCAGTCGTCAGCAAAGGTATGCGTGCCTGGAGAAGCCAGTTCACTCCACTTTCTGTTCTTGTCTGTGACCATCCTCCCTTTTCTCCTTGTGTCTTCCTTAGCAGGGCTAATCCGTTATTTGGCCCAGCCCTCATTCCTCCACCTTTCCTATGGTTTGTTATTAGAGATCATGACACATCTTTGGCCTTTTGTTTCATCAAACATTTGTCTTTGAGGGAAGAGGTGACTACAATCTCACATTGTTTCTATTGTAGAGTTAAAGGGCTTTGCCTTTTCCTCGACTTAAATTGACAAAGGACTCTTTGCTTAACTTTCTTTTTTTCACTGCTAGACTGCTAGGCTGGTAATAGCAAGTGACGCACTAGGGTAGGAGCCTGTGCAGTCATTAGCTCGAGAATCTGGAAATCTTAACTCAAATTGAGCAATCTATTAGAGCATAAGCTTCCTCCTCAATATTAAATAATATGTTTCAAATGGGAAAACCAACACAAAGAGGAAGAAGGGAATCATAAAAAAAAACAGTGCTAAGAAAGAGTGTCTTATTTCAAAATACAGAATGTGGCCTTATCCATCCATCCATCCATCCATCCATATCTATCATCTATCTAGCTGTCTGTCCATATATCATCATCTATCTCTTTACATCTACTATCTATCTATCTATCTATCTATCATCTATCTATCATCTATCTCTATCTATCATCTATCTATCATCTATCTATCCATCCATCCTTTATTTATTGATAGACAGGGTCTGTCTTTGGGTTACTATTGCTATGAAGACAAAGCATGACCAAAGCAACTTACAGAAGAAAGCATTCAGTTGGGGGCTTGCTTACAGACTCAGATGACTGGACTATAATTATCATGGTGAGGAGCATGGGGGCAGGAAGGCATGGTGCTGGAGCAGTGGCAGGGTGCTTATATCTGATCCATGAGAGAGAGAGAGAGAGAGACAAAGAGAGACAGAGAGAGACAGAGACACAGAGAGACAGAGAGACAGAGACACAGAGACACAGAGACACAGAGACACAGAGACACAGAGAGACAGAGAGAGACAGAGACAGAGGGAGACAGAGAAATACAGAGACAGATAGAGATACCCTGGAGTGGATTTTTGAAACCTCAGACCACTTCCCCACCAATGACACACCTCCTCCAGGAAAGCCAAACCTCTTATCTTTCCTAAACAATTCCAACTGTGAACTAAACATCAAAATATATGTACCTATAGGGTATCCTCATTCAAACCACGCTCTTAGTAGACAGCTTAGGCTAACCTTGCCTTAACTTCTAGAGTGCTGAGATTACAGGCATGAACCACCATACTTGGCATTGCTTTAAAGTAAAACAGAAAAAATAAACAGTAATTTCCATTGCTTTATTTAAGAATCCATGGTAGCCAGGCACGGTGGTGCATGCCTTTAATCTCAAGACTTGGGAGTCAGAGACAGGAGGATCTCTGTGAGTTCGAGGCCAACCTGGGCTACTAGCAGGACAGTCAGGGCTGCACAGGGAGACCATGTCTCAAAAAGCCAAAACAAGTAACGAAGTAAGGCCATGGCACATAGGTGAGCACAGGCTCATCACTTACAGGGTGGGGTGGGGGTGTCTGCAGGAGTGCATGGCCAGCCTGTGAGTGCAATGATGCCGAGGCTCTACCCTGCCTTTCCACAACCTGCCTGTGCCACCGCATTCCAACCATTTGAGATACACCACGGACACAGTGAAATACCCAGGGAGAATACACACGCTGAGGATGGAGAAAGCCTGAGCACGCTCTGCATTTTTATGAGCTGCCAAGTTTGCTGCTGGCTGGTGTTTACATTAACAGAGGAATGCGATTTTAATATTTAGCTCATGCTGCTGGAATATGCATTTAAATAAGAGAAACGCAGGCTCCGGTATAATTTGTCTGTGTCAACTTTTACATACATGCATGCATGCGTACATACATACATGCACACATGCACATGCAGACACATACATGGGGTGGCGGCAATGTTTGCAGCTACACGGGCCACACAGTGTGCACAGGCCATTGTGGTCCTCTGTAGAGATGGAAACACACCACGTGGCCAGCTGCAGCGTCACAGCATCCCAGTGACCGAGATTCAGCCATAGATCATGAACTGCTCAGGCCTGTGTGGTGCAGCGAGCTCGGTACCACTACACCAGTCTGCCTGCAGTTCCACTGGCTGCCTGGCCAATGGCGCTGACCCATTTCACCATGACAACCTGGGCTGCTCCAACCACAGAGGCTGTGAGTGCGGTAAACGCTCCCTTGTCAGCATTGCAAAGATTGCGAAATTACGTCTACTCAGAGTTTTTAAAATGTACATTTGGAAAATCCAGCTAAGATAGCTATTCTTTGACAGCGTTGCACGGGCTGGAGAAGAAGGAAGTGAGCAAGCGGGAATTGGTCTTTTCCAAGTTGTGTGCAATCAGCTAAGAAACGATCCATTTCATGTCTCGCTTAGTCAATAGTATCGTGCTAGGCATGCACCGAACCAAAATGAATTGGTCCTTCTCTCTTAGAGAACACACAGGCTGAAAGGCTAAGGGATTGTCTCCCACTGCTACACGTATTCTGATCTTTTAAAACAGAAAATATACAATCAAATAATTTCACAGTAAGTAAACGGAGAGGTTTAAAGTGGATTTGTTACAGCTTTGGCTCAGTCTTTTTGTGTGCAGAGTTGAGTTTTCACTGGAGCACTAGAATGGTGAGCCCCTATGGAGGGGGCGGTGGGGGGAGGAATGGGTCTGTGCTCTGGTAAAGGAATTCCATTTAGGGAAAGCAATTTAGGAAAATCAGGCCCTGGTATGTGCATGTGATCACATTAAAATGCAACCTCTGCTTGTCTGGTGAAAACCACAGCTCAAAAGTGAACGGATTTGCAGGCCTCTGAGCTAAATGCTTGCCGCCTCTCTCAGCATTTTTTTTTTTTTCTGTTGTTTAGTTAGTTCGGGAAGTTAAGGCAGAGAACCTCCTGAACGTCTCTCTTCCCAGCACAGGGAAAGATGCTACATCCGGCTAAAGAATGGCTCAGGATTTCTTCTACCAATGATGTATCTTAGCCCTGGGCCAGAAGAGTATTTATTTAGGGATAATAGGTTAATGCAAGATTTTTGTTTTGGTCGTGGTCTCACTTTGTAATGTAAGGATGCTAGCGATTTTTTGTTCTTGTTTTTATATTGATTGATTGATTTTGTCAACTTGATTCAACATAAGGGTTGCCTGGGAAAAGGCAGCCTTATTTGAGCAAATACATTCATTAGGATGTGCTACAGGCTAGTGTGCAGGGACATTTTCTTGGTTAGGGGTTGATCTGAGGGGACCTTACCCAGAGCAGGTGATGCCACCCCTGGGCAAGCAGTCTTTGGTTGCATGGGACAAGCCATGGGAAATCAGCCAGCAAGGACTGTTCTCCAAGGCTTCAGGTTCAGCTCCGTGCTGACTTCTCCTGGTGTTGGACTCAGAACAAGGCGGGGAAGCTGAATAAATCCTGAGTTGCTTTAGGTTGTGGTGTTTTATTACAGCGACAGAATGCAACTAGGGCAACAGGGCAGCCTTGCCCATGATGCACAGGCCTGGCACTTGGAGGGGGGGGGTGGAGAGAAGGAAGCAGTAGTTCAGGACAATCAATAGAAGGCAATGCATGGAAACACAAGTGAAACAAAACCATCATTCATTTACTTCTTTAATGGCAGAGATTTCAACAACGCTCCCTTCCGTTGCCTCCCACTAGGCAGTTTTCTTCAGTTCCTGCAAAGATGTTCTGTCTTCCTGCTGCAAAGAGGCAGTCTTCTGTCCCACTCCCCAGGTGAGGTCACCTAGGACCCATCTATCCTGTGTCAAAAGACGGACTCCCTTCTGGAGAAGCTTCTAGATCTGTTTGCAGCTGTGTG
This sequence comes from Cricetiscus sungorus, assembly GCA_030556225.1. Lineage (NCBI taxonomy): Eukaryota > Metazoa > Chordata > Mammalia > Rodentia > Cricetidae > Cricetiscus > Cricetiscus sungorus. The sequence goes on along the minus strand of JANBXA010000731.1, from coordinate 6,879,971 downwards.
CCTGCTGTTTCCACCTCAGGGCTCATTGTCAGTCAATGGTTTATTAGGTTATCTAAGGATTTAACATCTTGTTACAAACTGATCGGTATTTCAAGAACAATAAACATTGAAGTCCACGGTATCACTCTCCAAACAATTGACTGTGAAAAGGCATCAGCAAGACAGATGTGGCTTTGTCCTGACAAAGGAGGAATGAAATTACAAACTGGGGACCATACACTTGCCCTCTGCCTCCCTGATCTGATTACAGCCTGTCCCCTCTGGGCCCTCATTTCCATGGTAAATTTCATGTCTTCCCAATCCTCAGTCCAGAACCTCCTCCTTCAGTATCTGCACTTCAGTTTGCTCTCTCTCTCTCTCTCTCTCTCTCTCTCTCTCTCTCTCTCTCTCTCTCTCTCTCTCTCTCTCTCCCTCCCTCCCTCCCTCCCTCCCTCTCTCTCTCTCTCTCTCTGTGTTTGTGTGTGTGTGTGTGTGTGTGTGTGTGTGTGTGTGTGTGTGTGTGTGTGATGCAGTTTTCTCGGAGTTGGCTCTGTTTAGGAGACAGCAGCTACCACCTTCTACCAGAAGTGATGCCACTTTTACAGCCAGATTGCTGTTTTGTTCACTCCAGAGAGATTTTCTACACTCTGCTCATCCTTTCCCTGGATGTCGGTCACTGTCACTCTATACTGTTTCCTTTCCAGGGGACACACAAACACGCTCTCCAATCCTCCCTCTAATGACTCCAACACACAAATAATTAACCTGAGCTTTAAAGTTTAGGTTTCTGCTTCCTTCCTTCCTCCCTCCCTTCCTTCCCTCCATCCTTCCTTCCTTCCTTTCTTTTTTCTTCCTTCCTTCATTATTTATTTTATCTACTTTTTGTTTTTAATAGTCCTTCACAAATTTAAAAGGTAAGAGGATTTGCATGACAAAGAGGAGACTTTTTGGTTGAATTTCTGGTGCACAGCCCTAAAAATCACTTAAAATTCCAAACTATGGTCATACTGATGGACAACTCTAGTCAAAGTCAGTAGATCACCAAACAAAAGACCTAAGTCCCTGACAGGAACTGGTAGGATATGGCAGAAGTAGGAAGAGGTACAATGCCTTGTAGATGAGCATGAAATTGTCTAAGAACAAATTTAGTCAATAAAAAAAGGGAGAAAAATCACATTCTACTACTGCTTATTTGGAAAATAAGAAATATTCATGGTCTTTTTAGTGCTAGGCCTTTTGATAGAAATGGACAACGTGTGTAGGCTACAGTTAGGTCACTTGCTTAACTAAATTGACTTTCAATGGCAATCTAATTGTATGATAATTACTTTTATTGTATGAGAAATAAAGCCTCGTGATATGAATAAACTCCTTTGGAAATTATTATCTCCTATAGAAATTTTCTAAATTAGAGAACAGGCATTTTATCCATTCACTTTCTGATGAATGTGATATTGTCTCTTTTTGATAAATGTGATATTGTCTCTCTCCCACCTTTTAATCACCACGTGGTTTATCAACTTTTGTGGCTGGCTTTGCCAAGATACTCGGTGACTAGTGGGAACATCATCTCTGGCCAGGTTTTTATATTTCCAGGTCTGAAGTTGTGCAAAGTTTTAATGGAGTTCACTGTCTAGACATGTACTGTCTTGTGGATTGAATCATCGTTGTGATTTGTTCATGGTTGCACTGAGGCTTAGAACTACAAGGCATTTAGTGATGCAAATGTCCAACTGGTTTGAGAAATGCCAGTGCATCTGCTAATGGGAAAGAATCACCAGTCTCGACTTGAGAAGTTTTACATTGTTGCTGCTGCTGGAGTACCCTAGGGCCTTGGGTGCTTTACCACTGAACTGGATCCCTTCCTACTCTCCAAGTCCCACAGGCCTGTGTCACCAAGCCCACATAAGAATATTTGGTATTTGTGCAGACAGTATCCATGTGAGTACTATGTTTGGGTAAAAAGTGGTCTTAGGGTTTCTATGTGAGAGTAAAACACCATGACCAAAAGCAACTTGGGGAGGGAAGGATTTACTTAGTTTACAGGCCCTGATCACAGTTCATCATGAAGGAGAGAGAGTCAAGGCAGGAGCCTGGGGCAGGGACTGAAGCAGAGGCGGGGAGGATGCTGCTCGCTGGCTTTCTCAGACGGACACTTTCCACGGTGGGCAGGACCTTACACACCAGCGATGCCATTGCTCAGCCTTCATGAAGCCCTGGACCTATGAGGCATTTCTGATTTGATAGTGGGGAAACTGTGGCACAAAGAATTGAAGTAAATATAATGAAGCAATTACTCAAACCCATTTTCCTTAGAAAAAGGTGGGCCACTGTAGTTTTGGTGGCAGTTATATTGAACCACAGTGCAGTGGTTTAATCAGGGCAAACTTGTGACGAGCAGGCCAATTGAAAATAATTAAGGCTGAGCTATTGTGCAAGATAACGATGGTTCTTAATTGCTGAAGCTGATATGGATAATTTAGGAAAATTGGGACAGTGACATTGAAGTATTGTCATGAATTACATGGGGGTATTTTTTCTTTCTGTTCAAGTTAAGAAAAGAAATAGGCTTGTTTATTCTTAATTTTGTGTTGAGCAAGTTTTTGACTAGCTACTTGTAAGGAACTTTCTATTTAATAAGAATAATCCCTGACTTGATGCTAGGAAGAAAACAAGATGCTGGCTAGAATGCAAGAGTTCAGGTGACTAAGAATTATGGCAACGCTACAGAACACAGGTCACCATGGATGACGTGGTAATTGGTGATTATATTAAAACAATTATCGTGAAAGTGTAAGCCATGCCTTCTATATATGTGTGTCTCTCAAGGAACATAGAACTTCCGAATATTCATGTGTAGGCGTGGCATCATAACAGAAGAGGGGAAGAAAATAAGGAATTTTATCTAAAAGTAGAATGTTGAAGAATTAAGATTTAAAATGCTTTCTTCCCCTCTCAGATGACCCAAATCAGGCTTGCTCCTCAGGCATGTGAAATGGGAGTCTTGCCTTTGAGGTCTGTGCTAGCATCCGTTCTTGTGTGTGTAGAGTCGCTCACGATTGCTGGACTGTGATGCGGCAATGTCTTCTATTGCAAACATCAGTAGCTAGTGGACTTCGAAAGCTAACATGAGGCAGGCAGGGGGAGGGAAACGTTCCTACTTCTTCATTTTGACATGGCTCTTTCAGACGCTTGATACTGAATATCTCCGTGTATCTGGAGGAGGAAAGAAAGAAACCATGCAGGCGTTCTGTATGCAATGTTGAAATAAGACCTTCTATTGTCCACCAAGACAATGGCACTGGTCTACCACAATGTAACACAAGTGGAGCACAAATGACATAAGCCGCAGTGCAACCTTTGTTTCAGCGCAATCTTCCGCATCAACCGTGGGCATCAACCGTGGACACTCCCCAGAGCCAAGAGAACAGCCTTTTCCCCCTTTTCCCATAACTCGCCACTGCTTCCCTCTCCTCACTGTGTAGAGATTTGTGTAATTAACCTCCCCTTTGGGATGGCTAACCATGTTTGACAGCATAGGAAGTGTCCTAAATCTTGGCCAGGGTCTTGCACAAAGCCCAAACTGTTTGTGTTCATACACAAAATTAGTTAGCTTCATTGCAGTTTCCAAGCTTGCACAGGGCAGATATTTGTTGTGAAGACACATGGCAATAGTGAGATTTCCCCTGGAAGGAAAATCACTGCTTGGGAAGACTTCACCTTCCATGGAGAGAGATAATAACTTATTTTTTTTTACCCTTTGGTCCCATGTCATCTAAGCAGGCCTGAGGGTTGCTAAGTAGTTGAAGATGACCTTGAATTCCTGCTTGTGCTTTTTAATTATGGTCCGGAGGTTGTAGGAATGTGGCATCACACCCAGTCTGAGATAATATCTTTATATGGAAATCATAGTAAGAAAAAAAAATATATTACTAAATCAGAGTAAAATGTTACAGAGTGTGGAATAGTCAGAGGCACTGCCTGGGGATGCATCTCCACCTGGGCTAGGTGAGGACTGGCCTCATCATTAATCTTGCTGAAAGCCATGAGATCAGCTCATCCTCTCATGATAAAAACAATTAGTTCACAAGAACATCATGACTTTTTGTAACCAGAAAACCAAGCGGTGTTTGAGTGGGGAAAAGGATCTGTCACATGGAAATGTTCACTAATGCTGTTGTTAAGAGTAGCATATAAGACAACATAGAGAAAAAGACTTGCTATTTTAGCATCTATAGACCATGACACAGTTCACTTCACGGTCAGTGACCTCTAATGGTCATTGGACACTTAGAACTCTTCTGCTTGCATATGAACTATAGTAAGCAAGTTCATCTTATATTATCTGGCTTTGAAATAATTCACTTATGTAAATATTTTCTCTTCGGCAAGACTTGAAATGCACTGGGGGACAAGGTGTCTTTCTCATTCTTTATTTTCTATTTTCCTGTAGGTGTGGGTGTGTAAAACATGAGCCAGATGCCCAATCTGTATCATCTATGGTGGAACACATGTAATGGACCAATGCCTATTTGAAAGCAAGAAACAAGGTAATCAGGGAGAGCTGCAGGTATAAATGATAGGATAGGCATTTTATATAGACACACCTGTTTGGTCTCAAGGCATTTAGTAGAGAGCAGAGTGATGTGATGGGGAACACTAGGGTGGGAGTATCTGAGGACAAGGTCTCTAGGCAATGAAAGTCATGTACAAAGGCCCCCAGGCAGGTATGTGTTTTGGCAGCTTGGAGCCAAAGTGTTCTCAGGCTCAAAAGTGCCAAGAGATGAGCTCAGAGAGTTGATGGGGCTGGCTAGCATATCTGTGATGGCTCTTACTTTGAGGTAACAGATAAGGAATAGAGAACAAAACTTTAAGGGGACACCAGGTATTAAGGTTGGAAATGACTTTGGGAAAATTTTAAAATAGGTCTGAGGGTCAGCAAGAAAATTTATGCTTTATGTACAAAGTAATGTTTGTGTTTTAAGATGTTTAATCTCCAGGAAAATTGATCAAGAGGATTTTTAAAAATCCATTAAATGCTTAGGAGAGACCATGTTGCTTCATATGAAATTTCACTTAGAGTAAAGAATCAATGTCTGGTTTTTTTGTTTTTTTTTTTTCTTGAACCACTTAAGTTAATCCACAGTCAATTGAATTGATCATGTAATCATACTGATTTAGTAATTAAGACTTCTGGGGAAACTGGGCTCGACTCAGCTTTCTTATCTGCTGTTTTAACTAGACATCTCTAAGGGAAATGGGATTCACCATCACTAGCACAGTGAGCAACTTCAGTAGATCTTCTACGGTAACTCCCCAAGCACTGGCTAAGACATGATGGGAGGGAGTTTGGTAAGAGGCTTTGATAGTCCATCAACCTTATACTTTAAAAAATTAGCCCGCCCTTCATCCCCACAAAAATTCACATATAACCCAGTTTCTAACCACCCACATCCGGCACCCATCAAGAATGTTCTGTTGACAAAATAGGCTTTCCTGTGCTTCTTCTTGGCTACTTTCTCCCACAATGTTCCAAAGCCTGAATTCACTGGAGACGCAGTAAATGGGCAAACTTCAGATGATCGTAGAGAAAACTGCTTCGGGGAATACTGTATGGAACACCATTGTCAGATTTCAGCTGTCTGGCATCATGGTCTTCTGTTCTGCCATTTCCAATGACTTTCAGACGCATGGGTTGGTTCCTCGTGGGAATGAGATCAATGCGCATTGATTCCCATGGCATGTTGGAGGCCTTTATAGAATAGTAGTAGATGCCAAGCCAAAGCCTCTACTATTAATGTTTTTGGGGGGCCATATTCCCATGTTGTAAACCATAAGACTTGACTAAGTGCCATGTAAGGACTTCAAAGGCCAGCTATGACAGAGGGCAAGGTGGCTGAACATGCCTTGAAGAAGCATGGAAGCTGTGGTCCCACATTCCAGTTCACCTTTTGGCCTTACATTCAGCTGAGGCTGCTGCAATTTTTGTTGAATCATGGCTTGGGATGCTTTTTTTTATCCCTAGGGAAACACAATGTCTGAAGAAGTAAGGGATTAATACTTGTTTGTTGGTTTTGGTTTCTGTTTGTTTCAAACATTGATGGCGGCTGCTCTAGTTGCTCTCAGAAACTGGATTAAGGATTTAGATGGTGTCTGCACATACCAGACAAAGCTTGAACAAAGTAAGTCTTTTACTGGCAGAATGGCAAACTCTTTCTGAGGTAGAAGCACAGGAGCCTCCTAGGCTGCCCTCCATTCTGCCCCAGCCCCTTCCAAATGGCATGGTTGTAAACTTACACCTGTAGAGGTTACTTCCATTGACATATCTTCCTGTCAAGAACAAATCAATGTTCCATGCTTACAGAACAGGGCTCAGTACCAACAAAAGGAGGCTGAAGGATGTCTCCAGCCATCTTCCAGTGCTAAACTAGACAAGAGGAATAGTAGATGAGACTTCCCCGGTCCTGTGAGGAGCGGCAGGCTAATCTTACAATCTGAGCCACCCATTTCTGCTTCCAATGGCCTTGTCTTTCTGTTTAAGGTGTTCCTTTCTCCCTCCCTGTCCACTCACCTCCATTATGCAAGAGGTGCACATGCCATCGAGCACCAAATGCACCAAATGCCATTCAAGTTATTCATGGACGTTACTTGTGGTGTGTGAGCACCTCTGGATGAGGTCAGGCTGAACAATGTGCCAAAGTACACTCCCATCAGTCATTAGAGCATCACGAAGTTAAAAGCCATATTGCATAACATCGGTGATAATTGGAAGTGTGATGATAACAAGCATTACATGGTGGCACAGACTGAGGCTACACTCTAGGTGAGGTATGAACACAGATGGGGAGGGACGGCCGTCATCTCTTGTTGGGACATACAATGAACAGAGGAGAGTGTTAAAAATAGGAGGGCCGGCTTCACACTTGGGACTTCAGAGTAGCCTTGAGGCTGGCAAGGGTACCAGCATTGGAGGAGCCCCTTGGCCACATCCAACTGTTCAGCTTCAGAGGAGATGGAGGACTTCTTAAATGGCCTCTGATGTCCTTTGAGGTGCTTCATTTTCTTTGCCAGTCACCACCCATGACAGCTGAACTGCAGCATCCCACTGCTTCTGTTTCTTACCATGCACGGCAGGCATGGAAGGCAGAAGGGGGAGGGGGCCAGCCTCTCATACGGCTTTTTGAAATCATTCCATCCTGACACTAGTGCTTTCCCTGGAACAACTAGATTCACTTCCTGGGAGGGGAGGGGGCAGCGACAAGGCTCAGGAGCTGGGTCCACTGGGTGTTCCTGCTGAGCCTTAGACTTTACGTGGGGCGGGGGTGGGGGTGGGGGTGCGGCTCCTCCAAACAGCTCAATCTCTCTGTCCTCGGAAACTTTCTCATATTGGATAACTACTGAGAGGTGTCTAATTTCATCTGCATAGTGGTTCTGCCATGTGGCTATTATTAGCTCCACTTTATATGTTAGGAAACGGAGATGCAGAGTGAGTAAATATCTTACCCATGATCACATAGCTAGAGAGTGGAAGAACTAGTTTGCAAAGGGAGGGGCTTTTTCCTACCCTGCGCTTTCCAGTGCCTAAAGTACCTCTTGGTTCAGGCTTCAGCGTGCTCGGGAAATGGCAGAACCTTTTCCTAAGTCGGTAGTTCCAAATGTGGATGAAGAAAGAGCATAATCCCTGTGCACCCCTTCTGGGTACTCAGGATAGACCTATGTGGTAAGAAGTAAATGCCCTTTAATTCCCTGCCCACTCCACCCTCAAAGATCTCTAAACTGGTCCATCCTACCCTTAAGACCATTCCTGCATCAGTAACTTGTTAAGTAGGATGCACCTACAGAGAACACATTTCGTTGAGGTTAGTCCACGTGAGGGACGACCCATCTGGCATTTGGTTCATTATTCATCACTTAGTGAAGGAGGACAGAAAAGCTCCTAAGTCCCCACTCCTGCCACCGGGGTTACAGCTCACCTTGAGCCTATAATTCCCACCTTCTGAAAGAGACACCTGGGAAGCAGTGCATACTCTGAGCCAACAGCAAGAGCTGCAGGTGAGAAAGAATGATTATTCTTCTCTAGGCTGAGGAAACCCGAGCCTTGTGTCATAGCAGAAGCAATCAGGCCTTCTTCATTAATGTTTGCATGAGGACTGCTTCGTACACCGCACGGCTGTTGCCTGTTCTCAGTGAAGTGCCAGTGATACCACCAGTTGTCTGAGCTCTGGGCCCGCCCCTGATTGGACAGGGGCCTTCAATACATTCCATAGCGACTCGGTCTTATGGCATCTCCTTCCCTGCCTCTCATGGGAAAGCAAGATACTTTGGCACGTATAGGACAATAGCTGTGTTGATAACTCCAGGGACCTTTTCCTGTTTTTTTTTTTCCTGGATTCCAGAGCGTGCTCTTCAATGTGCCTGGCTATCCACTGGAAAAACTAGTGCTTAGAAAGATCTCCTGTTTGGCTCTGAGTTTCTTATTTCCTAACTCTGGACAGATCATGAACCAATTCACAGACACTGGTACCACACATTAAATGTGTGAATTCAGTCCCTTCCTGGGATTTTATCACTCAAGTCTTACCAAGTTCCCCTTATCTTCTTCCAAAACACACCAGCATCTCCTTCCTAAAACCCTGATAAATCCTGGAAGGTGAACAAATCAAAAAGAAATGATAATGTCTTAGGCGTTTTCATATGTGTACCGTAGACCGTCGCTGGTCTCTGAGGTATCCCTAACAGTGTTCCCACAAGGGGAGTTATCGCCATCCACATTTCATAAAAAGCTAAGATCGTTCCTTTCATTTCTTATTGCAAAAACCAGAAAGCTCTGAAATTATGTTCAGTAGCAACGTAGTCACAGGAGTGGAGGCCTTGTGCCTGGGCCCCACCCTTTGCTTGATTACACCTTCCCCCGCCCGTCTCCCTTCGCCGCTGGGCACCAACTCATTCCCCAATAGGATTTGGCTGGGAAGGCCAAAGGCACAATGGGAAACTAGGAGAATCTGGCCTGACTGCCGGGGTTTACAGCCCTTCCAGTACAATAAAAGCAGACAGTACTTTTGACGGAGTGCATTCTCCGTGCATTCAGAGGCCTGGAAAGCATCCACGGCTGTTGATTTCAAGCAAGAAAGTATCCCAGAGGAATGTGAGGCGGATATGGGTGTTCTCAGTCCTCACCGAATGCCCTTGGGGGCCCCAAGCAGATGAGAAAGTGAAGGAGCATGTGGCTAAACACCCAAGACCTGTGAGGCAACATTGCAAATCCTGAGATGTCGCAAACTGCCCTTCCTTTAGAGCAAATGTATTTCACCAGTAATCTACAGGCTGGCATCATATCATGTTTCCAGGCTCCTAGAAGTTCCATTCTGTAATTCGCTGGCCACGAGATCTGGCCTATCCTTTCTTGGCCGTTGGTCCCAGGTACAGCCCCTTCACATAGCCTGCCTCCATCCTGCAGTATGTGGGGCTATACATACATGTGGGGCACTGTTATACAGCTCATTTACACTTTCACCGCTAACCCCGGGTCTCCTATTGGCCAAGACTTGGAGGTATGTGTCCAGTTTGTACTCCGGTAGATGCACAGACCAGGAAAGAGACCCTACAAAGTGCTGGAAGCTGTCCTTGGATGGTTGGGAAAGGAAGTGCAGAGTCCCAAAACATGCCTAGGAGTGAGCAGGCATTGCGTAAGGACGCCTGGGGAAGCTTGTTAGAGGGACCACAAAGGCTCTCCTGCCTGGATTTCTGGATGGTGTGCACAATGCGATCTCTTTTAGGGAACACAAACCATGGACACTTGGCTACAGTGCTGCAGATGCAGGTTCAGTAGGACAAGTCACTGTGCCCTTCATAACGCCTAAAGAGACAACTCTACGGCCACCCTCAGCTCAGGTTGCGCTGTAACTTCCCTTGAGAAATGTTTCCCATCTCTGCATGCATGGGAAGCAGGCACACATCCTCAGAAGATGTTCCACAGGTGATGGAACGTCACCCAGGACAGGGGACCACTGCTTCTCCCAGTGACTGTGCTTTTCTTGCTGTGTCACAACCTTTGTGGCTACTGTAAAACACTCAGAGCTAAGGAAGCACCACAGAAAGCAGTACTCGTGGGCTGTAGGTTAGTTACAAAGGCATCTGTTGTTGGTTGGTGGAGTGGTCAGTCAGATGGGGCCAGAGGGAGACAGGACTCTTGATGGGCTTCTCCACTGGGTTCCACACAGGATGAAAATCAAAGGAGTTAGCATTCAGAAACCATTGCAAACACAGTACAAACTCCAACCTTTGGGAGCCCATCTCCTTCACCATTGCCCAGCCCACTGACCTCATCCCTCCACCCAGAAACCCTTTGGAGTGAACATCATGGTATGAACATGGAGTGAACATCAAGTCACCTCCCAGGTGACTTGCCAGACGCCAAACCTGAGACTTGAATCTACATCTTTCAGTGTCAAATCCAGAGTTTTGCCAAGCATGGCAGACAGGTTTTCCCAGGACTTCTGGGTGGTACAGACTGAGCTTTGATTCCATGGCATTAATGAGCACATGCCAGCAAACAGTTCTGTGTTCAGCTTTACAGAAAACATGAATCACAATGAGTCCAGGTAGGTCCACATGGGAGAGAGGGAGAGCCTTGATTTCTAGAGCTAGCAAGCCGCTCGCTCTTAAGTTGTGACGTCTACATGTAAATTAACATGTAAATTAAGACACTGAGTTAGGAACATGCTGTCACTCTTGGCCTGGAAAATTCCAGGCTGATCATTTTAAGCTTGTGTGTGGACTCTGTCCTATATGAGTGCAACAACAATATGAAATTTCCAAGTCACCAGGCACGCCCATTTTCTTCAACTCTGTTCCTGGGTACATGTACGTGTGAGCTATTCCAGAGGCAAAGCTCCCCCACTTAGTGTACAATTTTCTTGTCCCCCGGCAGGAGAGGCTTCTATTCAAAGTCCAGGTCAACGGTGACCATGACCTGGCACAGTGATTTATTGAGAACCTGTCCCCAAGCAGGGCAGGCTCTGGTTCTGGGAAGTAGAATTTCACACAATTAGAGGGCTCTAGGAGGCCCAAAGTGAATGCTTATTTAGAATGAGGGAATCAATCACAGTAACTGAAGAGGTCTGGGAGGATTTTTTCACTAAGATCGTAAGAGGCCACTTGCCAGACACGCTAGTGCCGTGCTTCCTGGCTATGGTTTGGCAACCCATCCTACCTAGGAAAAGCCACCAAACCCAGCAGATCATAGCAGGGCCCCCCACATACGCTCCTGGTCTTTAGCAGTTGCACATCGGTATTGTTTACTTACTAGCTTGTTTATTTACATGCTTCGGGCATTTCCAAAGGAGCTGAAGCAGAGACTTGCCCTCTGCATTCCGAGGATGGAGCAGCACACATACAATGCTGGTGCATGTCTTACACCCTCTGTTTCTCATCTGCTCAACCCCACCTGCTCTTTACCTCACCCCCTCTGCCCCCACAGCATGGGCGAAGTGTCAAGTCTCTCTTTGTTCTTTACTTTTGTTCTTGAGTATTGATTGCTTTTGAGGCCATGGTTCTCGACTGGGGTCTATTTAAACCCCCAGGGACTTTTGGTAATGCCTGCAGACATTTTGGATTAGCATAACTTGTGTGGCAGTGTGGTTGCTAACACATATGTAGTGAGCAGAGAGAAGGGACTCTGGTAAATACCCTACAATAAACATGACGATTTCAGCATTAAATGAATTACACCATCTAAATCAGGGGTTCCCAACCTGTGGGTCACAACCCCTTTGGCAAATCTCTGTCTCCAAAAATATTTATACTATGATTCATAACATTAGCAAAAATTACAGTTGTGAGGTAGGAATGAAGATAATTTTACGCAACATGAGGAACTGTATTAAAGAGTCACAGCGTTAGGAAGGTAGAGACCCACTTCTCTAAACTCAATGGTGCTAAAGGTGAGGAACCTTAACTCTTCATGATTTAGGGACCCTGCTCTCTGCTCCTGGAACCACACCCACAGAGTCTGTGCCAGTGACTCAAGGAGACGATCATCTGTGTATATGCCTGCTTTACCCACTGACTGTTGAGTCATCTGAGGGATTTTAATGTTTCTAGTGACCCCAGAATCTACCTGCTTGCACACACTGAATTTTCTGCAATGATAATTCAAAAGTGATGGGCTCTACTACCTTTATCTGAGCCACACATATGTCAGTAAGTCTACCTTGAGTGCCCTATTTTAAAATATGTTACTGCATAAGCAGCATGTCTTTGGCAAGGCTGTGCATGTCTAAAGTAGAAAAATTTATGTCTTTCTTACACTTTTCCCACAACATTTCTGTTATAGCTAAGCATGCAATAGGTTCTCTGTTGATTGCAGATTAATTGTCTGCTGATTTCTCCAAAATATTAGTAAAGTTTAAAGTTACAGTTGGATCAAGGTAGGATAGACATAAAAGGAGAAAGTGTCTGGTGGAAATGCCTAGAATTCAATACGAAAGTTTTAAACTGCATCTTAAAAATGTATTTGAGTGAGGACATGTGTGCTATAGTACAGATGCAGAGGTCAAAGGGCAGCCTGTTGGAGTTAATTCTCTCTTACCATGCGAGGCCCAGGAGTTGAACTCAGGTCATCTGATTTAGTGGCCGGCATCTTTACCTGCTGAACCATCTCCTTGGTTCCAGAAAAAAAAAAGAAAAAAGAAAAATGTTTTTCAACACAGGGTTTCTCTGTGTAGCCTTGGCTGTCCTGGAACTCATTCTGTAGACCAGGCTAGCCTCAAACTCACAGAGCTCTGCCTGCCTCTGTCCCCTGAGTAGTGGGATTAAAGGCGTGCACCACCACTGCCTGGCCGGAACAATTTTTGAAAAAAGAAAAAGACTCGTATTTGATTAGAAAGGAAGTTTCCCATTTAAAAAAAAAAAAAGTTACAGAGTGTTGTCTAGCAGTGGTTTTAACTTATGAAGAAAATTATGACTTTATGACAAACAGAATTAGTGACAGTTAATCTAATTAGTATAGTTATATCTTGAGACTTGTTGAACAAGCTGCTTTAGGTCAGGGTTTCAAAGCCAGCACTGTGGTTTCAAAGTAAATGAAGTGGTAAGTGATTATCAGTGGGTCAGCCTCCCAAATGTTCTTACAGAGCAAAATCAACCCGAAGGGGACGTGGTTGCTAAGAGTCAAGACTACAGCGCTGCTTTAAGGCCCGATGATGCTGTTGTGCGTGGCACTCTAGCTCTTGGAGCTAGCACAGACCTTTTGTGGAGATTAACAATTACTTATGGACCTATCTTGGGGAAGTTTTAGATTGTTCATGACCATATTTTCCATGTCTTTGTGTGGTGACTGGGAGATTTCCAGGGTGCCACAAAGTGGAGGTAAGCTCCCATCAATCTACCCAGGTGTTGATAGGTGACAATCACAGGGATGAGGGGAAAAGGGTTCAGGGAACTCTGGTGGTTTAAAAATCCCAGCGAAGCTTCATCTGCCTCACCTTTAATGACAGCAAGAGCAAGCAGGAAGTTTCCAGATGCCAGATGCCAGTTCCTTTGAGGCCTGAATCCATTATCTTTCATCTAATCCCGTGGAGTGTGCAGGCTATCACAGGACCTAGAGATGCTAGTGAGTAGCAGGAAGGGAAAGTCATCCCTGAGGCTCAAGATTTCCATTATTTGGGGGATACACAGCCTTATCACTTCCTTACTGATTGCACTGGTGGACAAGAATCAATTCTATTTTTGTCATTTTTGTCTATTTTCTATTTTTGTCAGGCTCTTTGCTATGTAATTTGTTGTGATCTCTGTCATCCAGTCCCCCCCCCCACCTCCTTCTATTTCTCCTAGTACATAAAGGCACAGTATAGATCACATGGTAAATAAGTTAATATATCTTAACTAATGTTTATTTTTAAAACTGTTGATTTTAATAAAAGTGTGCCTCAGCTCTGCCTGCTCATCATGTCTTGTTCTAATTTATCCAGGGTGTACATTGCACAGGTGCAAGATATCATTGCATGTGAAGCACATTTTAAAATTATATTCTTTCATGATAATACATATACTCTATTATTTTCACTAGTATAGGTAATGAATAATCAGTTATTACAAAGACTGATTTAACATGAAGTTTGTTTAACTTTAAATACGGAGGAGTAGAGGCCTATGCGCATTATGGGTAGCTTTTCTTTATACACGCCTTTGGCGGTTTTCTTATCTCATTGTGTAATAGACTTTGAACCTTGAGACACAAAAGAAGGTGGAAAAAAAGAAGTGGCCAACTGCTCCTGACAGAAGAGAAAAAGATAAAATCGGGCATATGGCCAAGCCAGGCTGGAGATGATCTTTTGTTGACGGTGGTACATAGGAACCAGAAGAAAATAGTGACTTCTTTTCAAGGGTGACTAAGTGGAGTGGGTGTGCATCTGGAATCTTCTTTAGGTATTTTCCTGGGATACTCAAAGGGAGTCTTCACTGTTAGAGTAGAAGGCAGCCCTACCATGAGAAATGTGATAGATGATGAAGGAAAGCGGGGAGGCAGAAAGGAAGAAGAGGGGCAGAGAGTGTATCCCTTGCATTCATTGACCTCCTAATTCAGCGATGCCTAAAGCCAACGTCTCCAATATCTTTCAGTTCCAAGAGTCAATCAGTCTCCTCTCCCTTTATTTTCTGCTCATTTGTTTGAACTGGTTGTTTCCATTAACAACAAAATTATCTCTGATAAACACCACCTGAAGACTACCTAGGTGGATTGTCCAAATCAATGTGATCAATCTTGGACCAAAATTCCTCTCCCTGGAAGAACTTACAGTTGACTGCTGTAGGCCCCAAATGGGAAATGCTTTACTGTAATGTCCTAAGATTATTTCCACCATTAGTAAATCAATCACATTAACTGATGTATTAATGATCCCATATGGTCCCACTTGATAGCTTTAAGCATCGTGATCATGAACAACTGTAGACAAGCTTGACAGATTGCCTGGAAGCCAGAAAAGGCTGTCTGTATGCTGTGTCTGAGAATCACGCAGGTGGTAACTTGAGTATAGTCTACATAATTGTAGTATATGAAGTTTAATATGCTTTGTAAGATGTTTGTTTTAAGAAAAATCTCTCTCTCTCTCTCTCTCTCTCTCTCTCTCTCTCTCTGTGTGTGTGTGTGTGTGTGTGTGTGTGTGTGTGTGTGTGTGTGTGTTGGACATGTGTGTCTATTCAGAGAGTAGAGGACACTGACATTGGGCATCTTCTCCAACCTCTCTCTACTTCATCTTTTGAGACAGGATCTCTCACTGAGCTTGGTGCTGGACCAGTCCCAGGGATGCTCTTGTCTCACCTCCTCAATTCTTCACAACCCTAGTAGGATCATCCTTGCAAATAGACTTTTACATGGGTGCTTAGGATCAAACTCAGGTCTTCTTGCTCAGTAGGCAAGAACTTTAAGACCAGACTCTCTCCAGCATCCCAACCTCAACTTTTTAGTAGTTGAGTCTCGTGAAGTCAGTTACAAAAGTGTGTGGTGTGAAGGTTTTGACCACATACACAAAGACAGAAAAGCATATCTTATTAAAATAGGCCACTTAACCCCCAAACAGAAGTATAATCCTATCCTATAATATTTTAGGAATGGTAGTGTGGATAACTAATAACATATTTTTCACAGTATAGAATTTTGAGTATCTTCTGGACTCTGAATGAGAATTCCTAGAAAGACATTGCTTCTGCAGACGCTGATTGACTGATAAGAAGGTCAGTAGTGTGGAGAGATTTGTATGTTAGAGGTCCAGAGGTTGATTACCTTATCTTGAGCTAGCTTTAGGCTCACCCCAGCCCTCCCCACCCCACCCCAGCCATTCCTTGCCTGCCTCTGTGTCAGAACCAACATCCTGTGACTAATAGATAAACTGCCTTTGGAATCTATTCGTTTAGCAGATCCACTGGCTTCTATGGAACTTCAAGAATGACATCAGATAGCATCTTGGTTGGACCTGTAGAACAGTTTCTCCTGTCTTGCTTGTACCACCTCTCTAATGGTACTCAACCATTTTACACTTGTCTAAATTTATGACTTTCTTTGTTCTAGAACTATACGACTTCATGAAACTGCTTCCATGTTGAAACACGGAATTTGAGGTAAATTAAATCTGTGTTCCTGGACCGTGGTCACTCAGAATGGCTCCAGAATGGACTAACTCTTATTCTTTTTAAGATGGCAGTTTTGACTTTCGAGTTGACAAGACCAAAGCCAAGTTTGTGTGTTTTTTAAAACTAAATAAAAAAAAATTAATGTGAGAATTGATTATTGATATTAACTCTCAATTAAGCAAAAGCTATTGACATACTATGTCGAGTCCTCTGAGTCATGAAGCAATTCAAATATGTCCTGGTGAACAAGGACATAATAATATAATAACAAGGACAGTAATAGCAGGGACTGTATAGTCTGGGGAAACCTCAGCAAGAGGACAGACATTACGAAACTTCTATCTCTTTAAAAAAAAAAAAAAAATCAACCATTTTGCCCCCAGAGGATGCAAGTTGAAAACGTCTTTGTGTTTCCACTTACAATTTTATTTCTGTTCTCACACCCCACCCTCCTTTACATGAATATTAAGGACCAAAGCTTTAGCAACAGGCATTTAGTTGTGGGGAGAGAAGGAGTAAAGGGAAAAGTGCCGGGTATGGCTTTTCATATGTTAATGGTTGATTCCATGACAACCATTGAAAAAAGAAGGGCTGGGAACAAAAGGTGCTGGAGGAGAGGATGGGGCTCTTTCAGGGGCTTAGTAAGAATGAGAGCCCAGAGCCTCCTCTCTGAAAGGTATCTGATGGCCATGCCTCAAAGGGCTTTGTCGTAATAGTGCAGAGTCAGTGTGTAATTAATGCACAGTTTCATGAGTCCAAATTTCACCCTCAACGATGTTTCCCCTTTAAAAGGTGGTGAATAAGAATCTGAAACCAGGAGGATGTTTCAAATCACTGCTCCCATTGGGACCTGCGACAGCATCTATCCAGGGGACACATTAGACTATCGGTTCCAAGCATCAGACATTTCAGTTTTGAGTTAAAAGGTCAAGGGCTTTTATCTCTGAGTACAAGAAGGCTTTTAAAGCTGGTGGACTAAAGAAACCACAGTGGGAATGGCTGCTCTCTCTCACACGCATGGTTTGAACACTGTTGTCCCCAGTGACGTGTTGAAATGGTCCAGGACACAGACAAGAGCAGGTCACAGGACACTGGTGGCACTCCTGGGCTTCCTTGTCCAATGAAAAGAATTCCTGGCTGGCTATTTATCCTTCCTGAAGCATGAGGTGTCGTCCTCAAGCCAGATTCTCTAGAGCTGAGTACTGCTCAGTCTTCCCGTGACTTCCGAGGCCGCACATATGAATTAGCTCTTGTGTCATGACAGCACAATGCAAGCCTTCTAGCCTCTCCCAGACAGTGTGAACCACCACATTCAGCAATAATGCTGACTCCCCTCATTTTCTATCCAGCCTTGTTTTCTCCCATGTGTATTCCCCAGTCTTTGATTGAATTATATTGAGTTTCTCTCTCTCCCCCCACCCCCACCTCTAAATGGCTGCCAGACACTAGCCACCAGTAGCTGTGACACAGTGTTTTCTCTGTTTGGATGGACACAAGGGCTTTCATCACAATGGAATGCTTATGGAATTGCATGTTTCAAAGGACACTAACATGAAAATACAACTTCATTCAAACTCAGGTTACAATGATGAATAGCAAGGCCACACTAATGACCGAAAGAATGCCTAATTTGCCTCGAAAGCCCCTGGCTTTGCCTTCCCTTCAGTGGTTATAAAATGTAATTCATGTGGTGTTTTCTTTTTTTTTTTTTTTTTTTTTTCCCTCATCAACTTCTTGAACTTAGTCCCACTTTCATAACTGTGGTGGGATAGAAAGAAGGGAGATATCGTAGTTATCAGGAACCCCAATTTGAGGTCTGATAATATTGTTACCGATATTATATTGCAAATATGATAGTTTCTTCAAAATGATCTTTTTCAAATGGTTATTTTGCTTGATATTTGCAGTGTGGAATTTGACATCTCCTGATATTTTAGCAAGTAACACTGAACTATTCATCAAAATGGTAAGAAGTGTTTATTCTAGTCTAGGACTGGGCCAAATTTGATCAGTACAAAGAAGATGATATGACTGGTTCTCATGGAAACATAGCTTAGTATGTGGATAATTGTGTTAATAAAGAATCATAGCTTTAGTCATGTTTTTAGTGTCTGATTGTTTCTGAAATTAAGACTTGATGCTTAAACAGATACATGGGCTGAGCGGTGTTCTGGTGGAAGGTTCAGCCCTGTCCCTGGCATCCATACAGCCAAAGAGTCTGGAACACTACAGTGGAAGTTCCACTCAAGTCCCCTCCCCTATCTCTCTCCAAACCCTGCTGCATTTCAGAAAGCCTGCCAAATGGCAACCCTTCCCCCAAGAAATGCTCAAGATCACTCCCACAGGGAATTAAAATGACCCCCAGAAAATGGACTCATGGTTTTCCGGGTCTGTCTTTCCCATCTCTTGTCTGGGGAGCTGGAAGGCTACCCAGGAACACTGTATCCATTAAACCTGGGCTTTTTCTAATTCGGTTTGATTTAGTCTGATCTGGATTGTTGAATCAACAGAGAGGCTTATTGGGGTGTAGAAACCTTTCAAGAGGTAAAAAACAAAATGCAAAGAAAAGACATCGGCTTAGACAAAATCCAGTCAAAACAGGAAAGGAACTCTTGATCAACATGGGGACAAGGTGAGTTCTAGGCACACCTATAAAACCCCAACTTGCTGCTAGATGAAGAAGGTATTACAGAGCGTGTGTCTATAAAACTTTTGATGCACACAAGAGCAAAACCAACTTGAAGTCTGACTTTCTTTGAGCTAAGAGAAGCTCCCTCACACACAACACATCAGAGATCTGAGAAGGAGTACATGGAAAAGCCATGCCTTCCAGCACTACATTCTTAAGACAAGCACCACACCACGTCTTCAACACATGCCTCACATATTATTCCCATGGCAAACTAACACATCTAATGACAAGGGCGTAGAGTGAGCATGGGTCTTCTCAAAGGGAAGGAAGGCAGCCATACTTGGCTTGCCCCCAAACAGCTGTGCTTTGGGCTCTATCACTCCCTGTAGAAAACAACCACCGCTGCCCTCACACACAGTTGCCAGCATCACAGCTCCAGTTAATTGGTTTGGGAAGAGGAGGGACCCTTGACTCGAGCATCACCACTGTTTACACACTGGCTAGTGGCTTGCAACACCATCTGATTTTAAAAAGCTTTTCTGAAAGAGGATGCCTGAAGTTGAGAGGGAACAATCAGATGTGTTCGTAGGGTGTTTAAGGACAAGAGGTACACAGAGGGAGGCGATTATTTGGACGTGTGAGCAGAAACTGAAGGACACAGAGAGAAAAGCCAACTTGTAGACACTGTAAAGGCCTGAGACAATAAAGAGGCACAAAAGGACAAGGACGGGCAGAGCAAAGGACAGAATGGCTTCTCAGCCAGATGTGGTGCGAGCTAGGAATCTGACTCCCAGGGAAGGAGAGACAAGAGGAGCATATGTCTCAAGACTAGCCTAGGCCTATGGTACGATTATGTCTCAACAAACCAACCACTAAAACAACAGTTGGGGGAAAAGCTGGAACCCTGTTGTTCAGGAGGAGGAGGACAGTGCTGACCCAGGAGCTGACAACACAGGGACATCCCCTGGAGCCTGACCCCACTGTACTCTGTTCTTCCAGAAAGACAGCATGAGGGTGTGGCTTTTGCTAACCTAAGAGAACGGTCGAAATAAACTAAAAGTACAAACCAGAAAGACAGCAGTACAAGTAGATCCCTCAGGTCGCTGGCTTTATCCAAAATAAAACTGACCAGAAGAACTGCACATCTCTTCAAGTGATGATTCATGAGTGCATTATCTGAATATCATATTAAAAGAAACAGAAGGGGTCTGGGGTTACACTGTGCACAAGTAGAGAGCACAAGCCTCTACTCGGGAAGACACCAATCCAAATGCTTTGCCAGCCAGCAGACTAGAAGACAGAGAAAATGTCTACCATGAAAATCGTGGGCTGTCCTCATCTGCAGATGTCTGCAGATGGTTGTGTGGATAACAAATGAACAGAAAATAAACTACCAGTTTGGATCATAAAAATTGGTAAATTGGAGTTCAGAAACCTTTAGCTATGTCACCAACCCCATAGCATTTCAAAGAGCAGTGGCAAGGGTGAAATTTCTACCTCATCCTCACAGACTGCCTCGCTTGGTATGGAATTATCAGAAGGAGCTAATGGAATTTTGGAGCTAAACTGCTCAAAAACTGGAGCCCATCCTAGTCAAGAGAGTGGGCTGAGGAATGAAATCAGAATCAAGGAACAATGGGATGTTTGCAAACTCTGTGTTCCCCCACCCCACAAACCTCATCCTTCATGACTCAAACTGTGGGGCTATGGTGGGCTTGGGATCAGAACATTAGTCATTTTTTTTCCCCTCAGAGTCCTCCAGTCTGTGCTTCTCTGAGAAACAGTGTCAAGACTGACTTGTGGTGAAAGACTCTTAGATATAGCTGTCTGAACCACACCAAGGATCTTATCTTCAAGTTAGTTAGAATATACTCTTGCATAATTCAACTGTTTAGACAGTTGTATATTTCAAAGTACTGTGTTTCTATTTTTAAAAATCTTACCTTTGAGAGGAGATGTCTAAGAACTTCCATACTGGATGTCTAATCCCTTGTATTGAGCATATGAATATTGTGCTTTTCCATATAACATAACACATATGTATGATAAAATTTGATTTATAACTTAGGTAAGAGAGTAACAACAACAATAATAAAATAAAAACATCATAATAATACACTGTAGCAAACGTGAGTGTGGGGATCGGAGAGATGGCTCAGTGGTCATGGTCACTGGATGCTTCTAGAGGACACGCTTTGATTCACCGCACCCATGGTAGTTCAGAACTGCCTGTAACTCCAGTTCCAGGGTGTCTGCTGCCCCTTTCTGGCTTCTGCTCTACCAGGCATAATACCTGGATTATGGGCAACATTACACATGGCTTCATGATACCATTATTTACTTGATTTAGTGTCTAATAGAAATAACAACAGTAATCATACATGGAGGAAAATTGATTCTCAGTTATGATTTTAATTAGCCTTTCCTTCTTTTTTTTTTTAAATCTGTTTGGGTCTTGGTTAGTTGAACTCATTGACTTTGTGAAGTAATTAGAATCTGTAATTTCTTTTCAAGATACTGAGGGACAGAACATCATAAAATTTAATATTATGAATTCTGGGAATATTTCTAAGATTTTGGACACTAATAATAATCAACTAAAAAAAAACACAAAACAGTACTAGATTTCAGTTGCTTGATTAGAAATGTTATATTACATTTACCTCTGGAGTGAATAGAGTACGGGGTTTGATATCAAAGAATTATTCCATTGTTTCAAGTATTAAAGCTATGATGTGGAAAAACGTATTATTTCTTAAATTCTTAACTTTGCTTCATTTATCTGTAAAACAGGTTGAATATTATCTGTTATGCAGAAGGCTTTTCCACAATGCTGAACTAAAATACTCTTAGTTGACATGTTGTAACAGGCCCTGGCATGATAGACACTTAGTTATTTTACTTGCCTAACTTTGTGAAATTGAATAAAAACAGAACATCATGATTACCAGGATTCAACTCACTTGTTCTTTTGATGGAAACCAAATGGAGTTGGTCTTGGGTATTTTAGAATGGTCTTTCACAGCCCTCTAGAATGGGGAGTGGGGCCTTGTCCTTGGCCATGAGGCCAGGCTGAGCTCTGACTTATTGGTGGAGGGGGGCCACCACCTGCTCTCTTGTATGGAATTGCCCCACCCCCATGGGCGACATGGCTGGGTCTCTGGGACCCCACAAATAAAAACCTACCCCACAAAAAGAAATAAAAAAAAAAGGTCTTTAGATGGAAATGACATGACTTCTCCAGGTGACCAAAATTTATGCTTTGAGTAAATATGAAATTATTCAATCATAATTCTTACTATAGGCTCCCTTTTGTATTATATCATAGATATCATAGATATAAAATGAAGAGGGACATTGGCAGCTGCCTAAATAATTCTATTCAACTCAAATTGGGACCATACTATTGGCAGTGAAAGTGATTCGTAGCTTAAATTATCTAGGTCCTTGCTTTAGACCTCTTGTGTACCTATAACCTTAGTATCGAGGGAGGGTGGGCTAGTCTAATTCTAATTTCAGATAGTTCTTTCATATGCTTCCTGGTCTAAAAACCTCATGAAGTCACCTTATCCTTCTTTTGGTGCTAGTGGTAACCTGTTGGAGAAGGGTGTGGCTCAATCCTCACAATATAAAGGCTGTCTCAGAACAAAAGGTGACTAGCCCAGTCCTTTTGATGTTGCTCCCAGAAACAAAGCTATCACATTTTCTCACCAGCTAAGAGTGCTTTCCATGGGAGGATTTTCACATCTATTTCAAGAATCCTGGCATGTTACTCCAAACTGAAAAAAAAAAAAAAAAAAAAGGACTTTAATGTATGTGTTAAGTATTCAGATAAATGGAAGCCTAAGAAAACATGTAACTTCATCTACACAATAGCTAAACTTCTGGGTGAAAATGGAGAACACTATAAAAAAGTTAGATGTTATGAGTGTAGACTATTGAACATGAGATATTTTTAAGTATTCTGAAATACTTAAAAGTTAAGTATTACAGCTATAGCATCAGAATGCTAAATTTAGTGTCAAAATTTCTGGAGACACCCACCAGGGAGAGGGATTGGTATTTGGTGTAAGCCCGGATTGATTCTAATGGTACATATATTGTATTTTTTCCCCAAGAGTTAGTACCAGCTCAACCTAGGTTCATCATGGTGAACACCTACAGTCCTAACAAGGGGCAGCTGAGGCATAAAGATCATGAAATCAGGCTAATCTGGGCTTCTCAGTGAGATCTTCTGAAAACTAAAGACAGGAAGATGGGTAAAATGTTTGCCAAGCAAGTTGATGACCTGCACTTGGTCCCTGGCTTCTGTGTGAAAAGACAGAGGTCTATAAGCCCAGCATTTCCCACAGTAAGATGGGTGTGGGCACAGGAGAGTCTCCTGGAAGCCTGGAGCATACAGAGCAGAAACAAGAGACACTGGGACTTAGACACAAGGGGAAAGGAGAGAGCCACTGACCTCCACATATGCTGTGGCACATGGGCATCTGTCTCCACGTACACTCATAAAACTAATAAAAAACTAATTAAAACATGGAAATGTGAAACAGGAAGGAAAGAATGAAGGGAGGGAGGCAGGGAGAGGAGAAGGGAACCTGATAGAGAGCCTGATAACAGCAGTGGGACCTACAGAGAAAATGGTTATTAGAAGAGGCTTTGCATCATGACTCAGACACCTTGGTTGTTCACGCAGGAGTGTGGGGCCCTGGAAAAGGCCCTTCTATTCAGAGCTCCAGAGAAAGGCTCTGCACTCAGACTGGACCAATCTGCCAGGTCAGAATCCAGACTCATCGTGCTAGTTGTT
Source organism: Cricetiscus sungorus (assembly GCA_030556225.1). Lineage (NCBI taxonomy): Eukaryota > Metazoa > Chordata > Mammalia > Rodentia > Cricetidae > Cricetiscus > Cricetiscus sungorus. Next base: position 6,856,428 of record JANBXA010000731.1, on the reverse strand, counting down.
GCACTTTCAAAACCTACTTGAACAGTGAACATTTCTTTGTTGGCTGAACAGAACCACAGTTGCAGCACAGACACTGGGGCTGTTGTTTATACAAGGGGCTTAGACAAAGGGAAGCTCTCTCCATGGATCCTATGCATAGTGAGAGTGCTAATAGCATTGTGACCCTGGCCCTACCCTGACAGTGGTACTTCTCCAAAGAATTACGTTGAAAGGCAGAGGCAGATGGATCTCATGAGGTCAAGGCCAGCCTGGTCTACAGTGCCAGTTCCAGGAGAGCTGGGGCTACACAGAGAAAACCTGTCTGGAAAAACCAAACCAATATTTTTGTCATTTGTTGTGAGAGTTCATTTACTGAGATTTTTTTTTTTTTTTGAAAGCCCCTGATTACATCTACTATAGCCACGAACAATTTAGTGAAAACAAAGAAGCCAAGAAACTTAAATCAATAGGAATATAGACATAATAATGATCTTGGAAAGATGCACACATAGCCCCTTATATAGACATAAAAGGTCAGGTAAAGGAAGCATTAAAGTGAAAAGCTGAAGACTAGAGGAGAAGAAAAGAAGAAATATAGGTAGAGAGGAGGACAGTATAATGCAGAGAAAGAAAACACTGTTAGCTTGTACCTTTCATTGAAATGCAAAGTGAGTGATTTGACATGAGAAGAAAACCAAATAAAACAAGAAAATTCTCCATTTTCTGAATAAAAACAGATAAATTAAAAAAAATCTACAGAACATTGCAAATTGGGGTTCCTGTATGCTAAATTCTGTGTCATTTATTTTAGATTAAGGATGGTAAATATACTGTCATTACCCTCTAAACTATTGGAAATACAAAGACTTAAGCGTAGCTTACTTCTTCCTCACTCAGGCAAGACTAGGTGTTCTACGTTCTAGGCTTGAATGCAGAATACCAATGCCATTCAGGTGAAGCTGATGCAGTCGTTTTCAATTTGTCCCTGATAGAGGTGCTTGTATTCTACTGGGCCAGGCAATATTTTAGAAAACCACACAACTCTTGACATAAATAGATATGATAAACAATTCAGAATACTAATACTTAGCAAGGTATAGGACCAATTGCTATGATAATAGAAGTTCACTTTTATTTAATGGTCCAAAATCAGCCAAGTAGTATCATGAACAACAAACAATAACCTCGAGAGCAATTTCTTGCCCTATTGTAGATGGAGTTTCTTTTCCACCTGGTCCTGCGACCCTTAATCCCAAGTAAATACACAGAGGCTTGTATTAATTATAAACATCATGACCAATGACTTAGGCTTCTATTTGGCTAGCTGTCTCTTAATTGTTAACCCATAACTATTAACCTCTGTGTTTCTATATGGCCTTATCATACCAGAGAATGCCCGGTATCTTATCTTCCCAGTAGATACACGGTGTCATGTCTCCCTGGCAGCTTCCCTTTACCTACCTCTTCCCAGAATTCTAGTCTGGTAGCCCCGCCTACACTTCCTGTCTGGCTACTGGCCAATCAGCTTTTGTCAATCAATAAGAGAAACAAATATACAGAAGGCCCTCCCCCATCACCCTGTAAAGATAGAAGGGAGCTAGATTATACCTATATTCTAGTACAGTATGAATGGCAGTGTCATAATGGGAATCATTCTCATCACTGCTTGAGCAAAGGCTCATCTGCAGGATATCTGGGGAAAGTATAGTCCAATCCAGCCACACACAGAGCTTTTAGAACTTGAAGGGAAAAGAGAATTCTCATCTCCTATAGTCTCCGGGTCATTAAAGAATAAACTGGTGGAAACACAGCAGAATGCAGCCTTGTGTCTATCAGCTTGTGCTATGATACACACCATTTAAAATGGCAAATAAACAGATGACAAGCAGAATGGAGAACACAAATTCACAATAGATAAGTAGAGGATAAGCATAGTGTACACAGCTAGGTATGGTGGCACACTCCTTTATTCCCAGCACCAGGGGGTAAAAGCAAGTGAACCTCTATGAACTCAAGGCCAGTCCGGTCTACATAGTAAATCCAAGGCGAGAAAGGGTGACACAGTGAGGCTTTGTAGAAGAAACCAAAAAAGTAAATATATGTAAATATCATATTTACAGTATGATATTTTATTGAATTATTAAAATGTTCATTATATGTGCACATGTTTTATCTATTATACATGCATTCTTTATAGTTTTAAGAAAGGAGATGGTAGTATGTACACTGGCCTAAGTTAAAGTCAGGATATTCTTTTCACAACCCAGTACACTTGAGAACATGGGGTTATAATCAAAACCTGCATTTCAAGCATAGATTGCTTTTGGAGTCTCCAGTGACATTAAAAAACTAAATAGTGTTTGTACTTTATTCCAAATTTTTAAAAAAGTACTAAAATAAAATTATCTTCATAAAAAAACAGTGGAATTAAAATTCTGGGAATAAATCATTTAATTCCATGGTTCTGATGACCCTGCATGAAACACAGACTATTTAAATGAGGAACACAGGCTTGTTTTGACAAGAAGCAGCGTTTAATGTTTTAAAACTCTCTGACTATTGTGATGCAATAGCAGGAAGCAAAGTGAACAGCCTTTAAAAAGAAAAATGGAACAAACAAACAAACAAAGCAAACAAAAAAGAAACAAGCAAGAGACCCCAGAACTGTCCTGTATTTAGCAAATGCCATTATGGCCCCTGTAGCATGATGGATGTTTCACTGGCTGCCTGCCCTCCTAGAGGTAAAGCCCTGTCTTGTTTCGCCAGTGAAGCAAATCACACAGACATGCTACAGGCTGTTCTTAGATCTTTAGTGTATCAACATCCAGACAAGGTAGGTAAACTTGGGGAGAAGAGTGGGACTGACATGGAAACGGGTAGTGGACAGTTGGACAAGAAAATTTTCTTAGAAGTAATTCCATAAACGTTTGCTTACTAAAAATCCAACATGCATTCTTGGAATGTGCTGAGGTGGGAAGAAGGCACAAAAAACAGAACAAACTAACCCCCCCCCCCAAAAAAAAACCTTGAGAAATGAAACATAGGTGTCAGAAAACAAGTCAAACTAAATTTTCAAGGAATAGACTACAATTGGTCAGGTACTTTTTCTTGAAGCTTAGTAGCTTGCATTTCCACCAGTGAGCTCTGCCAGCCTTCTGAGTTCTGTGTTTGTGTCTTCTTCCAACCTCAGCACATCCCAAAAGGATGAGTAGTGGTATAACCCATTCACTCAGCAAGCATTGATTTTTTTTTTAATTTATACAGATATGCTCAGCTGGCATATAGGGATCCAAGATATGGTAAGACACATTCCTCAATTCCTTTGGCTTAACATCTAAAGGAAGTACAAGTGACAGATCCCTCAGGCTAACTTGATAAAGGATCTCAGGAGAACCACAGACCTGAAGAAATGACAACTATGAGAATATATTATGACAAACTCTATAAGATCTATCATGTATAAAATCTAATTAAGGAACAGAAATGGGTTGATTTGTAGTCTAGAGTATGGAAATAGTTGATGATTGGCTGCTAAAAATCTGAGGATTGCTACAAATATGTGGGTTATCCCATGCAATGATTCCTGATTAAAACTAAACAGAGTTCTGTGGTAGCAGAGATCATGATCTTCCTGGAGAGGGGCATAGGGAAAATGGATCAGAACACATTCTGATTTTTCGATACACTTTGTTGAAACAGGACCCAGAAAAGCAAAGTAATTACAGCTCCAGAAGAAAAGAGCAGATGGCCCATGATTATAAAGAAGTTACATCAGCATACACTTCTCTGTGCACGTTCATGTGGGTGTACACTGTGTGTATCTGGGTACCCTTGTGTGTGAGGTTGAATCCATTGTCTTCCTCAATTGTTCTCTGTCTTGTTTTTAGGGTCAGAGTCTCTCAATGCACTGGGAGCTTGCTGATTCAGTAAACTGAGTCCTCAGGACCTTCCCCTTTCCACTTCCCTAGTGCAGAGATGGTAGGAACATTCAGCCACTTTTGGCTTTGTAGTATCAAGTGCTGGGGACCCACACTCAGCCCTTCATCCTTGTTCTGAGAACACTTTACTGCCTTTTATAACAACAAATGCTCTTATAAGAAATAACAAGGAGTCACTATGGCCAAGCACTCCCTAGAAATAGCAGCCTCCAAGGACGTGCATAGATGGAATTAGGAGATGAGCTGGTAGGTAGAAAACCAAAGTGCAAGCTTGAAGTCAAATGCCAGTAGGAATGGTGAATATACTTGCTTGTGATTAATATGTAAATAGACACCTATCAACCTTTAGAAGTTAAAACTGTAGTGTGGCAGAAAATTTTGGGCAAAATATTATTCCCATGTAAGGGATTACTATTATATTATTTACATAGAAAAACAATCATAACTAATCTTTTGGAAGTTGATGGAATGTTTTTTCATTCATTATACTCACATTCATTAAAGGCATGCTTTGTATTATATAAAGCTTTGATCAGGATTAGGAAACTATCTTGTTATCCCTCTAGTCTCCTAGAGCATTTCTGTATTAGGTTTATTTTAGCCTAACGACAAGACAAGGCAGCAACTTCCTAGCAGTCTTAAGAAATCTGTTTAACTCGTACAGATGCTCTAGCCACTGAGCTTGGTGAATAATATGAAATGTGGGTTCTATGTACATTTGGCAGTCATACTAGCAAATAATTTTAAATCATGAGAGCCAGAGAGTGGCAGCAAGTATGAGAAGGATCAACTATCCTTAGGATATTAGGGTTACCCGGTAAATGTGGTTGAATGCCAGTTAAGCTTGTGCTGTCTTTTTATACAGCACCCTTTGGTGAATGAAAGCTGCCAGGAATAGGCCATTGGACAGACCTTATCTTACACTTGGCAGTCCTGAGAGAGGGAACTACCCAGGGAAAACTGCACTCAAGCTACAAAGGACCTTTTTCTTGGGGTGTCGAAGAAGATGTGACTCTTGTTTCAGGGAACCTTGTTCCAGTCACAGCTTGTACCAATGGTGGAAACCTTGACTCCAGGCAAGACAAGCTTGTGCGAACTTGAGATGTCCTCATCTGCAGAGAGCCTGGGCTCTGGAAGCAATAGACCTTGCAGAGGCCAACTTCAAACAGGTCTAAAGAAAGAGCACTTTCCCTAGTTGAGCTAAAAGCTAAAAGAGAAAGTTGTGCTGTGCTTGGGGCAGGTTCTAAGCGCCGTGTTTGCATATCACACACCCTTTCAAGCTATGTTCCTATGCTGTGTGGTCCACTTGCCCACTTAGCCAGGCGAATGTCTTTGCACACCAACACTTGCCCCAACTAAAGACTTGTTCCCAGTCAGTCATTGTGTACTTGTAGCTTTTACCATGAGCTGACTGGGCTGAGCTGGTAGCATAAAGTGAGGACTTCCACCCAGGCGGAGCTTAAGAATCCTCTTCATTGCTAATAGAAAATTTTAATGGCTGAAAAGAAACCCACATATTTATTCATTTTGCATGTGTGTGTGTGTGTGTGTGTGTGTGTGTGTGTGTGTGTGTGTAGGTACACATGTGCCGTGGTGTGTTTGTGGAGGTCAAAGGATAATTTGTAGGAGTTGGCTCTCATTGCATCATGTAGGTCCTAGGGACGGAACTCAGGTCCTCAGCTGGGTAACAAGTTCCCTTATCACTGGCCCTAGAGCTAGTCACTGTTATCTTCTCCTCTTCCTCCTCCTTCTCTTCTTCCTCTTTCTTTTCCTCCTCTTCCTCGTCCTCTCCTCCTTCTTCTTCTTTCTTTTCCTCCTCCCCCTCCTCCCTCTCTTCTTATTCACAATCTATCATCTTTCCCTTGTTCAGAGAATCAGTTTTTCTGGTTTTAGTCCTGTTGCTGTGACAAGTTACTCTGAGATGAGTGTAGGGGAGCAAAGGGTCTATTTCTGCTTACAGTTCCACTGTTTACAACCCCACACCACAGCCCATCACTGAAGGAAGCCAGGACCTAAGGTAAGATTTGAAGGCAGGCCTGCTTGCTATTCTACACAACATAATCTCCAAGCAAGGCTCTCACTCACAGCCAAAAAAGTATGGCAGAAACCAGAAATGCTGTCTGGCTGCTACCAAGTTCAAGACCACCTGCCAGGCATGGCACCATGCACATGACATGGTCCCTCCTACACCAGTTAACAATCAGGATAATCCTCCGCAAAGGAGCCCTGATCTAGGCTCCTGATCTAGGAAATTCCTTACCCCAGGCTCTTAATTGACTTGATATTTATCACTTGCTGGAGCCCGACCACCTCAAGAGAAGTAGCCCTCATTGGCCACTGATGGCATTTGTTCTGTGGAAGTGAGGAATTGAACACAGACCTCCAAAAGAAAGAGTAGGAGGCAACCCAGCCCCCACAGGGAGCAAAGGTCAGATCAGCAGGAGCCGATTCATAGTCTAAAACTGACTTCTCTTTTTATGAAGTAGCAGAGATTTCACCTGGGCCATAGTCTGTGCACTGAGGACACATTTCCTTCATTTCCAGGTGTGCTGGTCTTCACAATTTTAAATCTCCCAAGTTAGGTGTTTTGTAACTGGTTTTGCCTAGGTGTCATTCACACTATGGGTGTTCCTGTTTGCTCACATGCACAAGACCTTTGGAAACTGTGTCACTGGCTTACAGCACAGCTCTGAGATCCACAGTGGTTCCTCAGGTAAGGAATTTTGCATCACCTACACTCCCAAAGGCACTGATGATGCTGTGGAAACATGCACGCATGAAAGTTTCTTCTCCACGATGTAGGAGCCTTCATCTGCAAATGTGGAAACTCTTCAAATGCCTTCACCTATTTATTCTCTTCACATTTTCCTTTTTTTTTTTTTTTTTTAAATAGAGGCATAAGGATAACATAATTCCAAGGAAAGCTGAATGGGCTCTCTTAGTATGTTTGCAACAGAAAATTCTGAGATAAAAAAGAATGCCATAATTTAATTGGCAGCTTTTTTATCTTTCTGAGTGGTATGTAAAATGATGATGTGTTTTATAAGAAATGATATCCCAGATTTGATAAATCCCCCCCCCAAAAAAGCTCCTTTTGCCAGGAGTAAAAGTCAGCCCTCTTCACAGCATGGTGTGTAATGGAACACAGGCCTTGCAGAAAGAGGCCAAGCAATCTACCCTAAAGTAATGTTTTATGGATTTTGTGCAAAATGCCTAGCCGAATGCCTGGCAGTTATGGTGCCTTAGGGACCCATCCTATGAATCGTTCCCACAGGCAGTTCTGAACTCTGATATGTGTGTGCATTGTTTGCAAGCATGCTGTGAACTTGCCAGATACAATGCATATTTGTGGAATGAACATATTTCTAAGAGTTTCCAATTAGTTTTGCATATCATGCAGGTTATTCTGCTATTTAAGTTTTCCCTTTCAGGATAATGCTTTCATGTAATTTGTTTATACTTTGCTGTTGGAAACTTTTATCTCAGATAAATTTCATCTAGTGCTGGTTTTTAATTGGCTTTAAATTTTTTAAATGGTAGAATCTGTGGCTCCAGAGGATTGATTATGTGAAGGGTCCAACGCTGTGACACAGTTCAGATTATAATCTACCCATTTCAAAAGCCCATGCCCTTGATGATTTGTGTGATTAAATACACTTCCTACCTCAAAATCTAGTCCAAGATACTAGAACCATGGGGTAAGTCCCTAACAGAAACAGTGAACACAAGAACCAAATTATAGAAGACTCAACTATAAAAATATAAAATAGATAGGCTTCTTTAAAAAGAAGTGATGCATGACACAGAGCCATCTACATGATAAATTGGGAATAAGGACCTGGTGTCCATAAACAGCAGACAGATCTATCTTTACTTGGGATGTGTTTTCATCACTGATGGAATTCCCTTATAAAGAGTTCATTGTTCATATGTACCAGTTTCTTGGTAAGGATATAGGAACATTGGCCAGATCTATACTAGCATTAGAATTGGGTATGGCAAGGACTTCTGTAATCTGATTAGCTAGAACATAAGGTGATGGCTGCAATTTATGAAGTGTGATAATTACAGCTGAATGCCTAAGCCAGTCTCTGGAAATTGGTTTTATTTGAGTCTCACAAAGTGAATTTCTCCATGTTGTCTCAGGAATAAGACTTTGATTCCTTGGTCTTGTGGGGAGGGAGGGGGAAGGAAGGAAGGAAGAAAAGAACTGATCCCTTAACCAATGATAAGGTTACTTAACCATCTGTCATGTTACTGTGGCAAAGTGGAAAAAAATTACAAACTTTCAGTCTGTGCAATTCTATTTTCAAATTATATCTATATTTTAGCATTTTGAGCTAAACTTAATGAAAGTGAACACACTTTGTTAGCTATAGTTTTTAAATTTCTAATAAAGGAAAAGTAGTCTCTTTTCTTATTGATGAAATATTATGTGACACATTGCAAGACAAGTTTCTGATACTGTGGTATGGGAGGGAGCTTGTCTTCGGGCTTCTATTGCTATGATGAAACACCATCACCAAACAGCAAGTTGTGGAGGAAAGGGTATATTTGGCTTACACTTCCATAACTCTAAACCTTATTTAATGAAGTCAGTATAGAAACTCAAACAGGGTAGGCTCCCGGAGTTAGGAGCTGATGCAAAAGCCATCTAGGGAACCTGCTTACTCTCTTGCTTCCCATGACTTGTTCAACCCACCTTCTTGTAGAACCCAGGACCAGCAGCCCAGGGCTGGCCCCACATACCATGGGCTGGCCAGGCCCTGTGATCACTAAATGATAAATGCCTTAAGCTGGATCTCAAGGACCTTTCCTCAGCTGAGGTTCCTTCCTCTCTGATGACTCTTGCTATGTCAAGTTGACACACAAACCCACCCAGTATGCAACTTAATTCCTAAAACAAAATTAACTATATGGCTGCTCCTGGATTAACACACTATTGTGATTCTTAGAATGTCCTGTCTGATACTAGTATTTTTAAGCAAAGAAAAAAATCTCCTTTTTATTATGTTTCTCTTTGGAGATACGTTGAATGTAACTTAAAAGGAATAAGCCAACCGGCTTTTCAGTCTGTGAAGTATACTATGTATAAATGTGTGAAAGCTATAAGTAATAAATTTGGTTTACTTAGAAGCACCAAGCTTTAAAAAAAATCAAATTACATCTTTATAGTATGCTCTCTTAATGTTATACTTTTAAAATTTAATCAATCAATCGATTAATCAATTTAACCCAGTGCCTTTCACATGGTAGGTAGAAATGCAACTACTGACCTATGTCTCTAGTCTTACACCATAGCTTTATTCTACAAGTTGGAAAGTCTTTGCTCACATTGGAGGTGATGTGGTCCGCTTTATAGGGAAGGTGACTATGGCAGCAGAAGCACAATGCACCTGCCTGATCACATCTCAGCAGATCAGGAAGCATAATGGGACAGAAACTGGGCCAGATGGGAATCTCCAAGGCCATGTCCAGGAAGACATTTCCTTCAGTTAGTCCCTTTTTTCTAAAGGTTCCACGGCCTCCCAAAACAGTGCCACCATCTAGAGGCCAATGTTAATACATGAGCTCATAGGGGAGACTGTACATCTAAACTATGAGAAGAACATATATATTGTCTTAGTTTAGTTACCTTTCTATTACTGTGATGAGACACCATGACCAAGTCAACTAATTAAAGAAATAGTTCATTGGGGGCTTACAGTTTCAGAGGGTGAGTGAGTTCATGACCGTCATGGTAGGGAGCATGGGGAGCAGACAGACAGGTAGGCATGACACTGGAGCAGTGGGAGAGCAGACACACACACACACACACACACACACACACACACACACACAGATATATATATATATATATATATATATATATATATATATATATATATATAGAGAGAGAGAGAGAGAGAGAGAGAACTGGGAATAGAGTGTGCTTTTGAAACCTCAAAGACTACTTCCCTTTCCAGCAAAGTGACACTGTCTAACCCTCCCCAATAGCTCTAGCAACAGTGGACCAAATATCACATATAAGCCTCTATAGTGGCTATCTCATTCAAACTGCCACATATAGGAACAGTGGAATTATAGTCAAGGTGGGTGCTAAAGCTAGAGTATAGAATTAGAAATTGCTTTGTTAGAAAATGCCTGAGACGCTTGGCATCATGGCACATACCTTTAATCCCAGCACTTGGGAGGCAGTGGCAGGTGGATCTTTGAGTGGGTTTGAGATCAACCTGGCCTACAAAGTAAGTTTCAGGATAGCTAAGAGGTACACAGAGAAACCCTGTCTGAAAAACAAAAATAATAGCAGCGGCAGCAGCAGCAGGAGGGGGTAGAGGAGGGAATGAAAGAGGGAAGGAGGAAAGGAAGGAAGAAAGGAAGGGAGAAAGGGAGGGAGGAAGGAAGGAAGGGAGGAAGGAAGGAAGGGAGGAAGGAAAGAAGAAAGGAAGAAAGGAAGGAAGGGGGAAGGAAGAAAGGGGGAAGGAAGGAAGAAAAGAAGGAAGGAGGAAAGGAAGGGAGGGAGGAAGGAAGGAAGGAAGAAAGGGAGGGAGGGAGGGAGGAAGGAAGGAAGGAAGGAAAGAAGGAAGGAAGGAAGAAAAGAAGGAAGGAAGAAAGGAAGGAAGGAAGGAAAGAAGGAAGGAAGGAAGAAAAGAAGGAAGGAAGAAAGGAAGGGAGGGAGGAAGGAAGGAAGGAAGAAAGGGAGGGAGGGAGGGAGGAAGGAAGGAAGGGAGGGAGGAAGGAAGGAAGGAAGAAAGAAAGGAAGGAAAGAAGGAAGGAAGGGAGGGAGGATTAAGGAAGGAAGGAAGAAAGGAAGGAAGGAAAGAAGGAAGGAAGGGAGGGAGGAAGGAAGGGAGGAAGGAAGGAAGGAAAGAAGGAAGAAAGAAGGAAGGAAAGAAGGAAGGAAGGGATGGAGGAAGGAAGGAAGGGAGGAAGGAAGGAAGGAAAGAAGGAAGGAAAGAAGGAAGGAAGGGATGGAGGAAGGAAGGAAGGGAGGAAGGAAGGAAGGAAAGAAGGAAGGAAAGAAGGGAGGGAGGGAGGAAGGAAGGAAGGGAGGAAGGAAGGAAAGAAGGAAGGAAAAGGAGGGAGGAAGGAAGGAAGAAAGGGAGGAAGGGAGGGAGGGAGGAAGGAAGGGAGGAAGGAAGGAAGAGAGGAAGGAAGGAGACTCCTTAAGGTTAGGAATGTTAGCCCTTCTGATAGAGCATCAGAGGGGGAGGTGCTTTTTGTGTTTTGGAATTTACATTTAAACTGGGATGAAAAGCAAAGAAAGGAATAGAAGGGGAAGGCGATGGTTGAGACTGGGGATGCCACTTTTAGTACAGTGGTTTCATGCACCCATGAATTGCTGGCTTTAGTCCCTTACATAGTGTAAATGAGACTGCATGGGAGGGCATGTCTAGATCCAAAACTTGGGACTCAAGGCAGGACAACAAAACATTCACGGTCATCTTTGGTAACATAGTGAGTTTGAGACTATCTTGGGCTGCATGAGACCCTATCTGTCCTTCTCAAAAAAAAAAAAAAAAAAAAAAAAAAGTTAATTGTTCGAAATAATCTTTTTACTTCATTATTTGGAGATTTGCAACAGCCATTTACAAATGAAAGAATTTATTCTTTTTAAGTTTAAAACATAATTTAATCTACTTTAATTCACAATAAATGGTAAAATTTTGTGACAAAAATCTGAAGGAAGTGTCAACAAGTCCTTAATGGATCCGGTAGAACCATTTCGTGTATAATAAGGATGTCCACAATCAAGAGTGAGTCACAAAATACGGCACCTTCCAGCACATAAATTAAGATAAGGGAAAGAAATAACAAATAATAGGAAGATGATAAAAAGATGCTTATTTTAGTATAGACACAGTATATTATTTTATAATAAAAAGGCATAAAAAGACTTGAATGGAACAACAATCTTCACATTACATAAATTACATATTCTTAATTTGACCCATGAATTCTATCAACCTCAGTCAAAGTTCAAGCAGAACATATGAGAAACTTCAAAAACTAGTCCTATAATTTATATAGGAAGATAAAGGTTCAGTGAATGGAGAAAGGAAAAGAGGGTCAAGACCAAGCAAAAATGAAGTATAGTAAAAATATTGTTTAAAACGTAAGGCTGGTTCAGGGCATACATAGGTAGACAGTGGGACAGGATGAAGTCGAGAAGACAGGAAAAACACACATAATTGAGATAGCATTATTAACATAAGAGAAAGAAAAATTAGGTTACACACAGAAGGAGATAATTTGGGATTGATACTTTCCATTGTATTTAAGGAGGAAAAGAAAAACATCTTCCCCCTACTTCAGTCAATTAAGGGTCTAAGTTTGAAAAGGAAAATTCTAAACTTTTATGGAAGAAAATTCAGGAATTTATTTTTGTGATTTCATTTGGGAAGACCCCAGCAATATCCCAAAATACAAATGAGAGGACGCGTTAATGAATTTGTCAATATCCAAATGTAAACCTCCTGCTTTAACAAAGAACTTCACAAGCAAAGAGTAGACAGCTATAGAATGAAAGGTATTTGTAACGTGAAAATGAAAGGTGATAATTTCACTGGATAACTGCTTTGATATTCTGTTATGAAGCAAGTAAATCAGACCTGGGAATCCCCCAAAATATGAACGGAATGGAATGTGAAAATGAAAGTTCATAAAAGCATGGGGGTAAGAATCAAATGAATACATACAAGCATACAAGTAGACATTTCCCAACATCACACCCTCATAATGTCTACTCCTGGTTGGCTATAGGATGGTGGCTTCTCACTGGGAAGTAATTTGAAAGTGTGTAGTGAAGTTAAGTATTCAGGTGACAATGATCCAACCACCCTACACCTGGTGTGTACCAATAGAGACACCGTGTTGCAGCATTCCCACTCCTGGAATGCTCAGAGAGTAGCATTATGATTCAACAACCTAGACTCCCAGCATGCATGGTCCCAGAGAAGCGCTATGCTCCAACTACCCCACATTCCAGGTAGGCATCCCAGAGAAACGCTGTGATTCAACAGCCCTTACTCCTCCAACCCCCCACTCCTGGTATTCATTCCCAGAAGTGCTTCCTACCGCCGGAGGACCTGTCTGTTCTGCAGTTCTGCTTGTCACCACATGGTTAGAGCCATGCTTTCATCAATGGAAGGATGTAAACCATGAAACCCAGACTTGCTAAAGCCACTGTCTTCTAGGAGACCCTCAATAAAAAGCAAAAGTACCCTCTACCATACTTGGATTCCGAGCAGATTGAGGAATAAGAACAAGAATAATCATCACCTTCACTGCAGGAGGCATATGGCTAGAGGACCAAGGTTAACTGGAGAACAGGAGGTGGAACCTCCATCTTGCCCAGTACTCTGGTGGGTCTCATGCCTGAGTAGGGAGAAACAGGTGTTCTGCAGGAAACCAGGGCCCATGAGAAGAGACAGCTATTCTCAAACTGAGCCATCAAAACATCATTCCCAGAATCAGAAAGATTCTGATAGGAATCAGAACACGGATAGGAAAAGTCTCTTCAGAAGAAGGTGATATCTGGTGTGAAGAGGTTAAAGAAAAAAAAATCAGAAAATACAATGTATAGTTTATTATTATTTGCAAATAAAAAGCTACGCGTACAAAACAATGGAAAACTAGGGATTTCCCCAAGGATTTATACACTTAAAGAAATACATGGGTGGTAGAGTTGAAAAGTAGAAATTACAAGCATTTTGAGGTTATTTATGTCTATGGAGACAGCACTACTTTTATTAAACAAAAGAGACTTACACAGATACAGAGAAATAATGTAATTTGAAGTGATGTCAATGGACAACCACTGCTTTAATAAGCAAACATCAAGAATGTAGAAGCCTAGGCACAGCAGTGTTTTCATATATTTGACTGGGAATGCCGGATAACAAGGAAAGATGAGTGCAGTAGGTCAGACTTCCAAGGTTATTGAGGCCTCTAACGCCTAGACGCTTTTGAACAATGCTTATTCTCTGTTTATAAAAATTATAAGTATAATGGGAGCTTGTTATCAGCTGGAAGGTGTAGCTTTTGGTCGAGCTGGGGAAGGAAACGGTAAGTCTCACTCATGACGTCTGTCTGTGTCCTTTGAATTTGGGAATATACTTTTTCTGAGTGCTATCCTCTGCCATTTCTCACCAGTGGTGGAGATTCATCTTGTTCATCCTGTTCCTTTCCCAGAACTCAAACAGGGAAACAACCTGCTTTTCTATCTGTGTTGCATAAATATGGTTAAGAGAAAGTAGAGAGAAAAGTGTCCCTCGGTGGAGCTGGGTTGGGGATCCAGCCAGGGCGCGGTAGGCCTGGCTCTGGGGACATGGCAGAACTCTTGGCTTTCGTGGGGCTGCTAAGCGGCACAGACTAGTGTGCCACTTGCAAAGTCCCTCTCTGCCCCTGGCGACAGATGGTCTTTCTTGTGCAAGTGTGTGAAGGGGGTGGGGAGTGGCCATAACAATAAGCAGCAGTAGCCACTTGACAGGCTCCCTGCTGCCAGGAATTTACATGCGGGGCGCTTGCTGCCATCTGGAGAACTTCAGCTCATGGGGAAGAACCGGTGTCGCAGGCTGCTTGAGCCCTCGTGGGTGCTGGGATCTGGGATCTGGAGTTCCAGGGAAAGCACAGAGAAAAGCAAACCCTTGCTCTGAAGTCAGGGAAAGTGGGACCGGACCTACATGCTGGGCTGGGCAGAGGATGTGCCCACAGGGCTACCACTTCAGAACGGATCAGGTCAGCCACAATGTCATCTTTGCCCCATAGGTTTGTTTATCCATCAATAGTTGGTGGAGAACATGTGGATTGAGAAGGAGGAAATCCAAACGTGTACCCCGTTTCCCATGACCTCTAGAGTAGAGTTCAGCGACGCAAAAGGCTGACCATACACCCCAGGGACGTTTTCTCAGACCACAGGGCTATGCATTATAAACACATGTGCAACCCATTTAATTAAACACATAACAGCTGCTGAGATGTTAGCGCGTTTAAAAAGCAAAGTGTATTTCCAGCACATTAAAATATCATCTTTGTATCTAAAATGCTTAGGTAGAACCATGTGGTCTGATTTTCTCTAAAAAATAAAAATATCTCTAAAATTTTTCTAAAGGATATTTAAAGTATACTGGGGTCAAAATGGCAACTTTAATATCATAATGTTTTGTAGGGAGAATGCATCCTATAGCTAAAAGGAATTATCATCATCAGCCAAGGTGTATACTTAATAGACAATCACAAAGCTTTATAAACTCTCTCCAGCCCCCCAAAACCAAACCAAAACAACACAAACAAAACCCCAAACAAAACAAAACAAAAACCCCCAAACATGCAAACAAACAAAACAGGACAAAGTTCCATAGAAGAGAAAAAAAAATAATAATACCATGGTCTCATATGTATTAATTATGGGCTAATAAAATAAGTGAGAGTAAATCTGTATTTACTGATGGTGTCCTGGGATTTTCTGGGTGGAAACTGTATTATTTCTGTCTTCATTACCCCAGCTGTTAACCCAATCCTGCCAAGAAGTGGGAGCCTGTGTTTCACACTGGGTTGTTACCAGGAACACGGGTTAATGGTGACCAACTTAAGCCTAAGGGTGTTTGCAAATGGCATCCTCCAGAATACTAAAACTTTTAAGTTGGCCAGGTGTGGTGGCACACACTGTTGATACTAGGTAATAAATAGATCTCTGTGAGTTTGAGACCAGCTTGGTCTACAGGCAAGCTAGGGTCACATAGAGAGACCTGATTTCAAACAAAAGACTTTAAATGCAATTTGTCTGCATGTTTAGGTATAGTTATTGAAAGAAGTTGGTATTGATGAGATTTGTAAAAATAACACCATACACCAATTATAATATAGTGCTGTATCGTTGTGTTTCACGAGTCATTCAGGGCTATGAGAGGAAGACCTAATGTTTGGGTGAGCAGATGGAAGCACAGAGGGTGTGACCTTTAAGACTCAATCCAGTGCAAGAATGAGTCAAAGAGTGAGAATTTCCTTGAATTCTGCAACCCAAGGAATCCCAAGATTTTATCCAAGATCCCTAAGATATGTATGTATGTATGCATGCATGTATGTATACTCCTTCCTCTAAGAAATATATTGACAGACTGTTCTTGAAAATTATTATTTTATTCTATATAATCTCATAAAACATTTCATAACTCTTCAGGTTTCTTCTTCTAGTATTCGAGTCCCAGAAAGAAACATGGATCTTTCTACTTTCTAACTAAACATTTCCACTCCTTCTCAGATTCACGAGTGAACATTTTTCATTCAGTAGAAAAAAAATGGACCTATTATTACAATTATCACACATCCTGTGCTCTCACACTCATGTAACAAGAAATGTATTATCTTAAGATATAATGTTTTCACAACTTCAAACTTTTGAGTTGGGCTTGGGATTTGTGCCACACACTTTTAATTCTAGTACTTGGGAGGCCAAGGCAGCAGATCTTTGTGGGGTTAAGGCCAGCCTTGACTACACAGTGAGCTACAGGTTAGCTCACTGATTCCCTGTTATTTATTTATTTATTTATTTATTTATTTATTTATTTATTTTTAAAGATTTTACACTCTTACAGAAATGTTTTCCTTTCTTTGATGTCCAAGAAAGAGGGGGGGGCAATAGAAATATATATTTTGAGCCAAGAAACTAGGAAGAAATAATCATAATTTTAAGGAAAAAATAAGAAATGATGCAGTGTTTAAATAGATAACTTATCCTTTGGTGGCTGTTAATTACAGCCACCCTCCCACACGCTGTTGCGAAGGTCCCCTGGAGATGATTTCCAACCTATTTATGGACTCCTCAGAGGAGCAGCTATGAGAATGCCTTTTAAAAAATGCTATTCTCTTTAAACTTTCATTTTCAATGGCTCACAATTAGCTGCCTGGAATGAGGATGTATATTAGGGTAAATATGCAGGGGTCATAATTTTCTGACCTACTTCCTTCTTCAAGTCCAAATAATGTGAAAGGAATTCATTCCAGATCCTGTTTGTCTGTTGTGCTAATTCACAATGACATCTTTTCAGCTCTCCTGATTTCAAAGCGTCCTGTGATTTTAAAGTAGCAATTTCCTATTTGAAGGAATCTATTCCCGTGCCAACAGTGACATTGGTGGGGTGGAGATGTGCTCTTCTCAAGTGGAGAAAGTTTAGCTGTGGGATGAGCAGACAGAACAAGACAGGCACAATTTTAATGTGGAGGGGAGGAAGCTGGGCGTCTGTGTGTAAAAGACTGAGCCATACTGACAGAGCTCCTTTTGATAGTTTCCACTTTCTGCGGATTCCCATGAGAGATTTTGTCTTCTTTATCAGAAAATCCTAACTGCTAGTCTCCTTTGCTCGTGGCTTCCCTCCAAATAACAAATATTTTTTAGAGAGTAAAATTTTGTGCCTTCCTCTTTGGCTCCATATGTCCATTTTCTAAGTGTAGGGCTTCTAAGATCCCTCAAATGGCCTTTGTTTTTGCCAGAGGGCAGCATGTGACACTCTCCCATCTGGCATGCAAGTGGCCACTTGGCTGGCACCTGAGCCGTGCGGTCTCTTGTCACTCCTCCACCATCCAGGGCTGTGGGACTCGAGTCCCTTCAGTCTCCTCCTGCCTGCTACCTCTCCTCCAGTGGCAGATGTTGGGGTGGGAGCACATTCAGAGCCAAGAATTTGCTATTACCAGTTTGGCAGATTCAGACCCGTCTCCATCAGGACACTATAAGAACATCGTTGATGTCTGCCTCTGAGTGGAGTCTACAGTCCCGCCCCCTTCCCCTAGCTCTTTCTATGCTATCAAACGGGCCACCTCAGTTTGGTTCCTTGCCCTTTCTTGGTGTGACATCCTGTTAGACTCAGTTTGTCCGCCCAGCTTCCCACCTCTACCGATTTCTGAAGAGATTTCTGTGGGTTTTCCCTTCAGTGACGTGGAGGGTTAATTCGTGCTGCCTTCATCACCTGAGCTTCTGTCCTTTGCTGAAGCGCTCTTGGCCTTTGGACACAGAAACCCTAGACTATTAAGCTACTGCAGTCTGGGTTCGGTAACAGAGCCAGCACAAACAAGGGCTTCTGGGAAAACAGGCTGAACTGTGAATGGCTTTGATTACTATGATGAAGAGAGAACAGCTTTAGAATTCTAGACTCCTGTAAGTGCTTGAGTTAAAAGTGATCTTAGCGTTGTTGGTTTGTTTTACAAATGATGGAGCTGGGGCATCCCATAGCTTTGTTATACTTTGTTTATAAGCTGGTGCTATTTAAGTAAATTGATACCCTATAGAAGCACACGCCCAGAATTTATTGCTAGAGGTATTTGGAGTTTTATACTTATTGTTTATAATATACCCTTCCAGTCTGGGCACTCTTAGGACCAACGGATTTTATTTAAATAAGGCCACATGGATACTGAGATCCCCTCTTATATGCCGGTCTGTGATGTTTGACACAGCAACAAAATGCTCTCGCCTAATACTTGAAAGTTCATGCCAAAGCATTCTACATGACCAGAACTATGACTTACTTAACTCCATTTACTGCATATTTCTTTTAGAAATGTCAAACATTAGGTGCTGGGAATATGCTAAGATTCATGACGTCTAACGTGAGTGGCTTGTGTTTTGATTCATGAGACAATGAATATGATCTTAAGAACACAAATCCTAGTGTTACGTTGCTTTTTTTTTTGTTTTGTTTGACTTTTCTGTAACATCCTTACAACGTTTTTGTTGGTACCCAAGTATGTAACTTAGAAGGCAATTGGCTGTGAGTGAAAGAAAAGTCAATTAGATGCAAGGTGGCTTAAACAATAAAAGGAATCTATTGGCTCAGTAATGAGAAAGGCCAGCTGGAGTGTGGCTTCCAGCATGGTGTAAGCAGGACTCCAGCTCTACTGCTTCCTGACTCTGTCCAATTCCATGCATGTATCATGCTAGTCCCTGGCAGGCTTGTCTCATGGACAATGAAGATGAGGAAAAATGGAAAAATCAGACCTTGATTCAGTATCTTAGGATCCCAAGTAAGACTCTGGAGACCACTACAACAGACTGCATTTGACCAGACCACATGTGTAGCCCTGAACCAGTTACTGCAGCCTGAGGAATGATATGTGTAGTTTGATTCAAACCATTGCAAAGCCTAGAATTGGAGATGGGAGTAGAGCCAGAATTGGTCAAAGATGTTTAACTGGAGGGGAAGGACCAGACACTTGAAAGGAATGTGCACACTACTCAAAAATAGGAAAGGGATAATGGACATCAGCAAGCCATCCAGTATTTATTGAACAGCTTTTTGGGTAGACTGCATTAAGTCCTATGGTCTTGGTCCTTATTCCTCATGGAAATCAGTCAACAAGCTTAAAATGAAAGTGCATCAAGGAAATGTTTGGAGTGAGAAAAGAAACTAAGCATAAATATTCAACTCACAAAGGCCAAAAGAAATGCCTATACAGCAAACCAAAGAAAAGTTGATGAAAGGGGCTAATAAAAAGGTAAGCAGGAGTTAATTAGAGAAAGGAAATAACACACCCCTTTTAGGGCCATGTTAGGTGACGTTCTCCAAAACCAACACTATTCACTGAGAAAACCCCAGTAAGCCAGATAGCAAGAGCAGCAACAACCTGTGAAGACACACAAGAGCTTCCTTCTAAAGTGGCAAGGACTTGGGGGTTAGCCTCTTAGAAAGGGAAGCACCGAATGGCAGATTCCACAGGGGCAGCTTTGCCAGTGAAAGCACCCATCAGTTGGTAACATGGCTGAAGGCAAAGAAGCTAGGCAGTTTTTAGAAGTGTTGGTTGCAGGAGGAGATAGAGGAGGAAGAGAACTAGGTAAAGTCTGCATGAGCTAATGGCTCAAACTAGAGTAGGGAGTCAACGGCAGAAGGGTTTCTCACTGGGGCTCTTCCCCAAAGATTCACTTCACCCTCCCAGAGAGAGGCCAGTTCCCATAGGGAAAGCCTTGCGGGCTTTGGGTCTTCTCAAACACTTGAACTGGATGGCTTGAGGTGCTAGGCAGCACTCTTACTTCAATATTCAGGCCAAGTTAAATCTCTTTGAAGACAGAAAACTCTACCTAGAGCCTCAAATTCTCTTCTTTTTGTGCTGATCAAAATGAAAGAAGGGAGAAAGAAAATAGAACTGTTTGCTGAGAAACAGACTTCAAGAGAAACAATTTAAACACACTAAAAAAACGGGACTCACAAGAAAGCCAAACGTTGCAATTGTATCAGCTGTATGGCATGTGCATGACAGCCAACCATTCCAGTTTACCTGGGCCATCTTGGTTTTAACACTCAGAATTGTGTCTCACAGCCCTGGGCAAAGAAGGAAACCTGGTCCCTTTGAACGGGGGAAAGTGACAATAACAGCCAACATTGCAAAAATATTGATTGAAAACAAGCAGGAACTTATGAGGGAACCTCCATAATTTTATTGAGTACTATAAATGCATTTTTTCATTTTAAGGTTTTTACTATTATGGCATGTGTGTGTGGGTGGGGAGGCATGTATGCACATATGTACTGGTCAGAGGATAACTTTTACTGTGGGTTCCCTGAATCAAATTAAGGTTCCCAGGCTTGCTTGGTAAGTGCTTGATCCACTAAGCAGTCCTGCCAGTCTTGTATCCAATTTCTAATTAATGTAATATAACTCAACAACACAAAGTTGCATAGAAAAGAAGTCAGCATTAAATATGCAAATTTTCCTGAATTAATAACTGATGAATATCCAACTCTAATGAATATCCAACTGGATTAAAAATTTAAGTATTTGTAAATACTATGTAAATAAGACCACTCAGTTTAGGTAGAAAAAGGAACTAGTCGAAAATGGTATTAAACTAATGAGCAACCCTGTTAACATAATAAACATAGTAAGATTCTTAACTTAAAGAGCAGAGGTAGACTAATTTACTCACATGTAAACAAAAACCCACTGTATTTCCATCTTATACACACACACACACACACACACACACACACACACACACACACACAAAGGAAGAAAATGGAGGAAAAAGAGATCAGATCATCTTTTAAAGTAATATAACAAAGTAATTTCAAGGAAACATTAAGCTGTTTGATTGCATACATTAGAATTAAGAACATTTGTAGGTCTAAAACAAACAGATGCACATACTCCATAAACCATATGCAGACGTTAACTCTGCTCAATTAAGTGTTTTTATTCAAATCAACTATGACAAGTTTTTATACCCTCAATTCATAAACAGCATTTATAATTCTAAATTGCACACGTTGCAATGTAGATGAAAGGCATATGCTGGAAATTAATAAACAACAACCAATCAAACACTTATGGAAACATGCTCAACATTGCTGGCAATCAGAGGAACAGGAACTAAGGCACCAATGAACTGGTGTGGCTTGCGTGCATTTGATTAGGCATAATTTGCTTCATGCAGAATAGAGGTGACGTCACTAAGCAACCATAATTGTACTGAAGTGAACATTTGCTGGATCATCTTTTAAAACATGGCGGTTTGCTGCTCTTTGTCCACACCGTCTCCTGCAGCGTGTCTATCTGCTGGCACGGGGATGTTTATAAAATTAAACATTTGCCAGAAGTTGGTGGAAATGGAAAAATGAGAATTTTCTGTGCTGTCTGTTGTTGGTTGTCTTTTATTCTTTTCACTCTTTATTCTTTCGGGGACCTGAGACTCAGCTCCCAAATAATCACACACAGAGGCTTATTATTACTTATACATACCCAGCCTTAGCTTGGCATGTTTCTAGTCATTTTAACTTAAATCACCCCATCTACCTTTTGCCTCTGGGTTTTTATCTTTCTCTATTTCTGTATACCCTTCTCTCTTTATGCCATGTCTGGCTGTGAGGCTGGGTAGCTAGCACCTAGCAACCTCCTCTCCTTTTTCTTTTGCTCTTTCTTCTTTCTCCTCCAAAATTCCTCCTTCTATTTATCCTCTGTGCCTGCCAGCCTAGCCTGTCCTTTCTTCTGCTTCACTATTGGCCATTCAGCTCTTTATTAGACAAATCAGATGCTTTAGACAGGCAAAGAGTCATAGCTTCACAGAGTTAAGCAAATGCAACATAAAAAAAATAAAACACATCTTTGCATCATTACAGTAAATGTTCCACAGCATAAACAAATATAACCCACCTTAAAATAACATTTTATAACAGCTACTCCTAAGAACTATATTATCTCAAATTAAGTTAATGGCAGAAGAAGACAGCAATCATTTGACAAGTCATTTGACAATTTGAAAATGTTCAGTGTTTGCTCAATCATTTACTTGTTATATTTAAGTCAAGCTGTTGAATTCAGTGTACACTTGGAAAGGACACCATTGAAAAAAATAGCATGTTATTAATCGACTGCCTAAAAAAGGCAGATGTGTTCAAGAATTTTATGATCTCTATCTGTCTACCTTTCTGTCTGACTACACAGACACAAAAATCTCATTCTGCAGCTCAGGCTAGCCTTGAGTTCACAGCAAATTCTCTATTCCCCAGTGTCTCAGTTGTGGGATTACAGGTGTGCCACCATGCCCAGATAGGAATTTTATACTTTCTAGAAACTCTAATAGTGTATTGCTTTAGTACTTAACTCTTCCTAATTTTGAATTTGACATTGGTGGAATAGACATGCATTTTACATGAACTCATTGAGTAAATATGAAATAATCTGTCTCAATAAAGTCACAGACGAACTCTTTAACACACTGTTGTTGATGCTGTCAAACTGGAATTGTCTTGCTGAAGGTGAACGTGAGAGATAATGTCAGAGGTTTGGAACTATGATTACTAATGCCCTTCCCAGCCCATTCTCGGATTCCATGGGAAGGAAACAGCTGTCAGGTGTCAAATCCTTTCTTTACTAGTGTCTCTGTGCAGTGTGGTTATGATGGTAAGCCACTCTGACCATCTAATGGTCAACAATAGGAGGTCAAGCAGATGCTATCCGTCCACATTACTGGATACTTCACCTGAAACTAATGTTTCAGTGACCTGGAAGGTATTCAGATTTCTAAGTTTCCCAAAGTCTATCACATGCACAGGGACAGAAGTCTACAAAACAAGCTGATAGCAAGGGTTTTCCCTGGTAGGGTAGCTGCTGCTGATTTTCTTGTTTCTTTTGGGATTTTCTGTAATTCCACATTTCTAAAATGTCCACGGTAAGAATATTCTGTTTCTGTCATCATAGGACTATTATTTTTAAAGGCACGCTTGAAACCAGTAAGTCAGAAGTGGTTACTTCTTTCAGGAAGGATGAAAACTTTTGAGTTCCATCTCCCGGTACATAGCAGAGTAGAGAATAGCCCACTGTTTATATTTTCCTCTTATTTTAAATGTTGTTTACATGCTATCTTTTTCTAAATATCTAAGATTCACAGGTTCTTATCACTGGTCAGGAGGTTAATTCCTGATAAACATTTGCAATGAAATGGCTCTGGAGGACATGCCTATCATAAATACAAATAATGAGATCCTTTCCAAAGGCCAGCAAAACTATTACTTCAACTTTTCAATCAGTATGTAATGTTGTTGGGTATGATGCTTTAGAACAGTGGTTCTCAACCTGAGGGCAAATCCTTTGGCAAAGCTCTATCTCCAAAAGTATTTATGTTATGATTTGTAACAGTAGAAAAATTAAGTGGTAAAGCAGAAATGCAAATAATTTTATGGTTGGGGAGGTCACCATCACATGAAGTACTATATATTAAGGGGTCATAGGATTAGAAAGGTTGAGAACCATCTGTTTAGAACAATATTGTCATGACATGAGAATAAATTATAAATCACAGTAACTCATGCCTGTATCCCATGATTCTGTGAGATGCTCAGAGAGACAGACCAGAAAACAGAGTCAAGCAACATGCAGAGCAACTTTCTAGAGGAAGCCGCCCTGGTTTAAAATGAAGGAATTTATACAATTACAATCAATAAGAAAATTTTAAATAAATTATAATATTGTATCAAATTAAAAATACATTTATTACATGTTTGAAAGGCCAGGATGGAAGAAAACCAGCAATCAGAGGGCTAGAAAGGACTCTCCAATATTGAATATGTGATCACGAAAACAATATAAGGTTTGCATTACAGCTTTGTGGCAATAAAGTGAAGTCAAAGACAAAGAGATGTAATAGGCTAATTATATGCATAAATGCATTCATGAAGAATAAATTCATACCCAGAGTATGTATGTATGTGTTCCACCAAGTGCCTATTGATTGAGTTAGATTCTCTGGGACTGCAGTTACAGATGGTTGTGAGCCACCATAAGGGTGCTGGGAATTAAATCTGGGGCTTCTGGAAGAGCAGCCAATGTTTTTAACCAAAGAGCTCTCTCTTCATCCCTCATCTAATGTAACATAGAAAACATATTTTTCATACTTGGAAATCATTTCAACATATAGAAGCTGAAGCCAGACAAAAGTACTAAAACAATTTTGGAAAACACTTGCCTGTGAAAGTAGGACTTAGTGAGAAATGACGGGCAGCTCACACGCGTCTGGGCTTATCTCTAGAAGCCAGAGAGTTAGTATGTCCCAATTTCTATTAACAGTTAAACCCTGTGCTCTTTCCCTAGGACTTGGCTCTTCAGATTTTGTAAACTGGCCATTTTATGAGGGTATCTCAGAACCCATCGGTGTGTTGGTTGATGTCAAGACAACTTAAGCCCAATCACTGAATTGGAACTTTCTCTGCTTTTCTTTCTAATAAAGGTAAGCCTGCTGGGATTTCTCGGAGCTGCCTGCCAGGATTTCCCAGAGCCAATTTTTGAGTTAGACAGGCTGCCCAGTCAATAAAATAAAAAAAACTGAAGCACCTTCCTGTCCTTCTTGTTCCAAGGCTTAGTCTTTTCCTGTTAGGGTGTTGACACTGTGCTGGGGGACGTTAACCCATTACTGTACAGCTTTGACACTGATACAATGCCCGGGTCACAGGAGGATTACGTCAATGTGGTCATTAGCATTGGCACAGAAAATATAAACAAGGTTCAGGGAAGATTGGGAGATATTTACATGCTGACTTTGTTTAGAGCATAGAGTTGGGTGACATGGATTTGATGACGCTGGTTAAATGGATACCCCGGAGAGAGGGTTGAGGGCTGGAACTTTGAAGCCATGCAGTTGAGCAGAGGGCCTGATCTATACTTGACACAACAGGGAAGTTTTGTGCTTTTTTAAAAAAGTGCATTTCTGTTTTCAACTTAGATTTTTATTTAGTTAATACAAGAAAAGTTTTCAAAAAAGTTTTAAAGTTAGCACACAGAACAATGGGTTCAATTCTGGCATTTTCATAAACATATGCCCTCTTTTGTTCTCATTGGTACCCTTCCCTCCACTGTCCTCCCCCACATGCCCCGCCCTTCCCATCCACTCTGATCCCCCATCACTCCTGAACAGCCTGGACTTAGATTCTTATGGACAGTAGAGAAAGTGACTGCTCTTCTTCATTTGTTCTGAACTACAGCACCCCTTGCTAAAGCTTGGGAGAGCCAACTGAACATTCTGAGAGCTTATCCAGGGCCATTTGCCAGCTATAAAAAAAAACCCTAGGCTGAGCTTCAGGCCCACAGGGCAATGATTAGGGAAGGTTTCTTTGGTGCATTCAGGAATAAAATAACCAGATAAATTAATGCGAGTTAGTGTGTGTTCAAAGCAAAACGTTCAGGGAAGAATTCCCACAGCTAAATCATCTATACTTCCTCAGGAAAGGGGAAAAAAGTTTTTGTTTTGTTTTGTTTTTTTTTTTTAAAGCCACGTCTTTTTAAAAATTTATTCATATTTCATGTGCATCAGTGTTTTGCCTGCATGTATGTCTGTCTATGTGAGATTGTCAGTTCCCCTAAAATTGGAATTACAGATAGTTGTGTGCTGCCACATGGGTGCTGGGAATTGAACCTAGAACCCCTGGCAGAGCAGCCAGTGCTCTTTACCACTGAGCGGAGTCATCTCTCCAGCCCTCAATAGGAGGGGCTTTAAGTGCTAAACAGTTTATGTTTGCTGTAGTTAACTACTGTCAAAAGAGACTGGTTGAGGACATGCCTTTTGCAGAGCATTAGGAACTAAGAAAACTCAATATTGATAAGTCATTACCGAGCTCAGAGCTGGGTTAAATGTTTTCTCTGAGATGTGGGTGCCTTTGCCTATTTGATTTAAAAAAGTGAACTTGAATTTTCCTGGTGGCGCAGAACCTGGTAGTCAACTGTCTGTGGAGCAATGAGCCTAGTTTTATCGTGACTACCGTGATAAGTATCTTACCCATGATTCTCCATCTGTAAGAAAGACACACGTTCAAAGAGAAGGTGAAAGACTACTACTAGAAATGGGTGGAAGAGTAGTCCCAGAACCTGACTGACAAAGCAATGGCTGCATTTCAGCAACCAAAGATACCTCCTGCTCCATAATCTGCTCCTCCTCCTGCAGGGGCCAGGATCCCACCCCATCCCCAGTTTCCAGGGTCTGCTTTTCCCCCGACATGATGCCTGATCCCCACATAGAAGGAAGGTCATCCCATGATGCAATGATGGGTTCTCCCCCTGGAATGACGTCCATGGGTTCTGCTCCTGGAACAAGGACATCCATGGAAGACCGTATGCCCATGATGCCTGGACCATGATGGTGAGACCTCCTGCTCTCTCTATGATGGTACGCACTTGGCCTCGCATGACTTGGCCAGATAGGTAAGAGCAGAAGGCCTCTTTATTAGTTTTGTGTTTCTTGTTCCAGTTTACCAGAAGATCACAACACTGAATGTAGGCATTTTTGTTTGTTTTGCTTTGTCTTTAGCTGTATGACAAGAAAGACACACTTCACCCCTACCCCCTCCACCTACCCCCCCCCACACACCTCCTCGTAGAGAATGTAGTTTTGGCAGGGGAGAGGTGGGATAAAAAAAAGAGCAGTTTTCACTTGGGTTGTAAACTGTGGAAATGCAACTGTCAGCTGTTTTAGCTAAACAACAACAACAACAACAACAACTTTAGCTTCTACCATACTCAATCTCCCATAGCCTCTCCTTTTCATGTACATAACAAGCAAAGATGCATTTAGTCGGAGAAAAGCGAAAACTACTTTTGTGATTATAGGTTTTGTCTTCTCTTGAGTTGGTGAGATTGGCAAACCCTCCCTTTCTCAGTTGGGAGTGAATGGCCAGCATTTGCTCTTCTGAGACAAGATCACTCACTTTTCCTTTAGAAAGAGGAGAATGAGTTACCCAGCAGACACGGCATTTGTCAATACTTGGCTGTACAGTTTCAACTGCTCTCTGGAACCGACAATATATGTTTTCTTAGTCCGAAGACACAGTGTGTTTGAGAGCAGGACTGCATAGCCCTGTGTGAAAAAGAGAGTCACCGAGTAAGTCACACCAATCCCTTAGACCCACACTGCAGCCCAAGGGGTCTCAGAGACCTGGTGAGAGGGAGGCAAATCCAGCCTCATCCTAACTCACCACCAAGTCGCCAATGATGTTGTTACTAAAATCCATCACTTTTGCTTCAATTGTTCTTTTATATTCATATGAGCAATTTAGTAAGGCTTAGTTTTTTTTTCTAGGATTGAATATTAAAGAATCTTTTTAATTTTTGAATGAGTTATTTAAAATATAGTCAGTCTTTAAAGATAATCAATTATCTTTATTTTTAAAGAAAATTTCCAGTGACAGATTTTGTTTACTTTGGCTTTAAAAAAAAACTCTCTAGTGAGACCATTTTGGAAAGAAGTACCCAATTTCCAAAAGGAAATAAAAAGAGTGAGAGAGAGAAAAAAAGAGAAGGAATTTTTTCTACTTCCTCTCTCTCCTCCCTTTTCCCCCTCTTATGCCTCCCTCCCTCCTTTCCTTCTTCACCTTCTTTGTTTTTCTGTTTTCAAAGCAGAATCTTGCCATATAGCCCAGGTTGGCCTTTGCGTCAAGATTTTTCTAAGAGAAACTTTTTATTCACCTCGTATAAACAGGACAGTATCAAACCACAGAAGCTTTTAAACTCAAGCCCACCTTGCTGATCTGGTGAACTTATTAAGGCTACTTGCAGTAACATAGATGAGGTGTTATTTACTGGAACATGGGTGACTCAAAGGCAGCTGCATCCTTGGAAATAATTGCACCCCATCATGGGTGAAAACTGTACTTCTGAAGTGTTTATCCAGCTCGCAGGCAGCCACACCACAGCCTCCTCTCCTCCAATAACTGTTTACTGCTTACGTAACCACAGGCATGGCTGCGTGAGCCTTGTAAGCCTCTTAGAGGTGCTGGTTTCTCTTGATTTGTGAACCCCACAAGTCTCTTCCACCATTGCATGATGGAAAGGGTTAACCTGTATGGAACAGCTACACAGTATCCCCTCTCCCATTCTTTCATTTTCTCTGCCTCTGTGCTGTTTCCTGAGCTTTGGAAGGAATGATACAATGTATCCCATTTCCTGTCATGGTTGTACATCATACCATTGTGCAACAGTCACTTACTCTCTGTAGTTTGGCAAGTTTTAAGTCTCCAAAAGTAACAGAGCTAACTGCAAAAAGAAGCTTCCTAGATCAAGGGAGATAGCAGCAGTAATCTACTGGAATAAATGTGTTAGTGGGGAAGTTATGTAACAAAACAACAATAGCAATAGCTTCCCCGTTAAAGCCTATGCCCCGATTTAGGGTACCAAACCCCAACATGGGTTCTCTTCTGTAAAACAGGACTTACATCCAATTGGGAAGTAGTTGATTGTACCTACATAACTCTACCACCAACACACCAAATGGCACATGTAGCCTGATATTTTGTAGTATAACACACACTCCACAGCCAAGTAGGACCATTGTCAAAATCTGTCACCCAGCAGTCTGTGTGGTGCCACTCAAAACTTTGAAAAGTAGCCAGAGGAGGGGAAGCTGCCATCACAGTGCTAACTTCATCTGTCCATGTCCTGCAAACCAAGTGTGCAGCATTTACATTAATGGGGAGCTACCAACCAGCTCTTGGCTGTATCAATTAGTGCCAATAGTTCATGAATTGTGTATGATCTCAGTTAACACTTTGAAAGGATGTCAGCTCTCGGATTTTTAACCAACAACTTTACAGGTCTTGGGAGTGGCTTCTTAGCTCCTCTAGGCCCATTGCACAAACTTTTCAACTGCTGTTTTTACTTTTCCGTGTAGATGTTTTCCAGATCTGTAAGGCACGCAAGAGTTATCATCATGTAATGGAGCCCTTTAACACAGTGTGTAAAGGATTTCTGAAGGTTCATTAATGTCCCTTCCAAGCAAGTACTATTGGTTTGGAGTTCAGTGACTATGGGGTTTAAAAGCCCATTACTGATAACACTTGTTCTATCAGAAGAGCAACACTGGGTGTAGTAGCATAGATAGGAGGCCAAGGTGCCATTTATTTAGCTCTCTGTAATATACATCCATTTACTGTGAGTGATTCTACTTCCTCATCCTGCAGCACTATCCGTGGGCTGATGTGCATCTCCCTTTCTATTACAGGCTCTGTGGGGGGCTGGCTTGTCCTGTTCTGCCCACCCAGGCTTAGGGCAAGGGATAACAGGTCAGACCCACCATTTGAGCCAGCTCTCAAGTCTGACAAGGTCTGGACCAGCAGCTCAGTCACCCTAACTGCTGAAGGGGGTGAACAATCTGTATCCCCAGCATGCTTTATTGAAGGGGAAAAAGGCATACAGCATATTCTGGGAGCATAACTGTTCATTCCTAGTACAAGGCTAATCTCTGTTATCTGCACAGTTACCTCTGTACATGTATTCAGAGCTGCCCATTGGCTCTTGTGCCTTTGGATTCACTGAAGTGAATCAAGACATACCAGGCACCTTAACACGGATGAGCTGCACGTGTCTTAAACACATTTTTTAGTCCTTTGGCGAATTGTTGCTTAAGCTTTAAAACTCCCCCAAAGTTCACAGACACAAAACTTTGTCAATTCCCTTTCCTAGGGAACTCGTTTCAACTAGACACTAATCTTGTCACAATTACTTTCAAGTGGCCTGGACTTTTTTTTCCCTATCCTTCTGAGAGAAGGATAAAAACAAACAAACAAACAAACAAACAAAACACCCAATTTACATAACAGTCTAAACCATTCAGAAACCCCCAGAGTCTCCTCTGCCTGGAAAAAGTTATGTTCCCAGTTATCACACTAATTCGTGGCATCTCAGTGTATCCCCTAGTCCATCAGCTGTTTGTGGGGCACATCTGTGCTTACATGGTAGACTCCACTCATCAAGGGGGTGTGCCACTTCATAACATGCAGAGGGACATGGCCACTTGGGAATTCCTCCCAAGGATGCTTCACTCCACACTCAGATAGCTCAACCTTTATGACCTATTTTATAGCAAAGTCCATGCAAGTGCCACTATAGTGCAGAGGTCACATCTTATACTATGTGGGAAAAGATGGCTGTAGTGAGATTGTCCCCTGTGTATGATCACTCTGGTATAGTTCAGCATCACTTATATGTCTTACCACCCACAGAGGGACCACACAACTTCTCCATCTTTGATTCTGTTGAGTCACCATTCAAGTACCAATTGTGTGGCTTTTCCTGGGGAGGCTAATTCTATTCATCCCAGATAATTTAAAGATGAAAGAAACAATTCAAACAAATGCAACTCAATGAGCCAATGTGTTTCCTGGGATTAGATGCATACAGGCAGGTGGGCACCCAAGAGGCAGCTGCAGCTGCACCACTGAAAAGTCCTACCCCATCGTGGGTGATAAACCATGGAAGCTGGCTCCCTGGAGTAGTTATGCTACCAAGCACTTTTGCATTCTCTGAGCATTTGCTAATTGTTTATGTAGCACCAGGAAGGGGTGAGCACCTGAGAAAGACCTACACAATAAGCCTTTGACTGGGAATCCATGTGCCTCAGCCTCCTTAGCAACTGTTTTATGGTATGTTCCCTACCACCACTCCTAGAAAGAAAACTGCTCATAGTTTGTATTTATATAAAATTAAGCATTTGTAGTTTTAGCAAATGAACTATTTAAACTTAGTTTAAATTATATATATGTATATATATATATATGTACACACACACACACATATATATACACACACACACATATATATATTTATATATATAGTGGGTATTTAATTTTAATCACAATTGAAATGTTTTTGGGAAAAATTATGCATCACTATGTGATTTTGTAAATCAAGTTGTACCTATATGCCATCTCTCTATTGGTTCTAAATCAAACATTTGGGTTTTGTCTTACACAAGACATTGGATTATTAATTTGTGTTTCAAAAAATTCCCTCTTATAACAAGATCATCAAAGTTATAACTCGTAAAGGGCTGATGCTGTACAGTTCATCAGCTTTAGCCTGGGTTTCAGAGAAAAGAGATCCAATCATGTTTGGCTTTGGACAAGGTAGAACATTGAGACTTAAAAGAGGAAGTACGATGTGGGAACTGTAAAAATGAGCAAAAGTTTGGGCAAGAAATAGAAAAAGGATGAATTTGAGTCAGGGGCATAGTTTAATTGAGGAATACAGCTAGCTAGATAGATGTCCACCAATAGCTATCAACCGCTGTGTAACACTTTAAAAGGGCATCGTTTATTAGCTGATGGTTGCATGGGTGAAGTTCTAAAATTCAACTCAGCAGACATTGCTGAGCATCCGCGAGGGTAGCTACCCGTGTTAACCAGGGCTTGATGGAGGAAGGGGCTGGTGCTAAACCCC
Source organism: Cricetiscus sungorus (assembly GCA_030556225.1). Taxonomy (NCBI): domain Eukaryota; kingdom Metazoa; phylum Chordata; class Mammalia; order Rodentia; family Cricetidae; genus Cricetiscus; species Cricetiscus sungorus. Next base: position 6,824,830 of record JANBXA010000731.1, on the reverse strand, counting down.
AGTGGTGGTTGACAGGGTTAGTTCCCCATGCATATCAGACCGAGAGGCTCAGTTCCTTGCTGGCTGTGGGCCATCCCTCAGTTATTTGTCATGTTAGCTACTTCTAAACATGGGGACTGGTATGCTAGAGCCAAGAGAGAAAACCGCTGAGCAAAAAGACTTAGACATTTCATGGGACATAATTATGTGTATCTCATCACCTTGGCCCTGTTCTAAAGGTAAGACACAAGGCAAAGATCTCACCTGCAGTTAAGGTGTGGGCTTGCACAGGCAGATACAAGGGTTAAGAGGGAGACCTTAGCGTCGTTCTAAGGATCGATGAAAAAATGCATCTGTAATGAATAAGGGTTATTTTTTCCCACCGAAGAAAGGGGTAAGCGTGAGTAATTATCTTCATTTGGAGGGAACGCCATCATCTTTCTTACTGATTTCCAACTTGAACTTTGCACTCATTTTGACCCAAAAACCTGTACTATTTTCCCAAATCATCACTGCTTCTAGAGTACATGGCTTCTTCATGAAAGGGCCTCAGATTCATCATGTGAGAGTCCGGAAGAGCACCAAGGTTGCAGACCCTCTATCAAGTCTGGCAGAGTCATCCAAAAGTTAAGGCAAACGGAATTCAAAGTACTGTTTTTAGAACCTTCATGGATTCTTTTAATTTTAATCCTTATTCAACACGAGGAGGGTCCTCAGAATAGCTCGAATTATCTGTTAGATTTCTAACGAGGCAGGCTCCTGCATAGTTGAAGGGGACTGAGCATCTGGAGGGACCCTTCTGCAAGCACAGTGGGTTGGGGTATTTCCATTCTGCTAGGGTGGTGATTTTAATGGCGGGGGCACTCTGCCTCTGGGAGGAGGGGTCGTTACAAATCAGATCACTTGGTCCATGTTCTTCATTCCTCTACCTCATCAGCACAAATCTGACAAAAAGGCTTTGAAAGCGACGTGGGATGAGGATGGAAGAGAAGCTTAGGCAAATCTAATCAAGCATTCTTGTCTGCTAACTTCAAAGGGAAGCCAAGCTTTGGAGAACACGTGTATAGACTTAGCAATCTGGAGGCTTAAGCTATTTTATGACAGGCTTCCTGAGTGTGTAGCATCTTGAAGTGTTAGGAGCATCTGATGAAGCCATAAGAAGCCTCAGGGGTGGGAATACCGGATAAATACGATCTTACTAATCACCGGCTAAGTTCTGGGATGTTAGCAGCAATCACATAAAGTTGATAGATAATCTGAAAGCTCTGTGTGAAGTACTTATTATTCAGGTCATGATCTGATTATGTCTTCATTGACTTGAACCAGTCAACCACTGTGCCCTTATTATTTATTTATTTTAGATGTGTGTGCATTTATGTGTATATATGTCTGGACACTGCCTAGAGGTCAGCTTCTGATGCTGTCCCTTGTCTTTTGTGACAGGGTCTTTCATTAGAACTGGGGATCACAAATTGAGGCCAGGCAGACTGACCAGCTAGCCCAGGCTAGCCCTTCTGTCCACCTGCCCAGCACTGGGACTTCAAGCACATGCTGTTATGTCCAGATTTTCACTTGGGTTCTGGAACTCATATCTTCATGCATGTTAAGCCCCTTCCCAACTAAAATGTCTCCCTGGTCCCTCACTTTAAAATAGGTTACTTGGTTAGATGGGAAACTTCAGGAGTCATGGCACATGTGGATTACAATGTCAGAGTTGCTGTTTGATCTTCCTTCCAGTCTCATCACTCCATCTTTCCTTGTCTCAGCACCAGATGCATCATTACATGTGTGCAGTCAGAGGCCCACAGGATAACATGATTTGCTCTGGACACAAAGTTAGTTGACTGTGAAGGCAGGTTTGGGCCGGATTTCTAACTGCACGCTCATCATATCACAGTTTTTAGTTGGAACCCACCCACTTTATGTATCGTTGGCCACACAAACGTTACCTTACAGGTAGGATGCACCTAACAGCAACGAGCTTTAGTTAATACACTGCAGTCACAGCTGGACATTAGTTTTTAACCTTATAGTGTTTAACTTCTTTAAATGATCAGAGTCTATAGTCAGTGCCATTTAGAGCTTGTTATTGAATAGAACATAGGAACTATTTAATTTTTATTGAGCTGGATAAGATACATGTCATCTTGTTAGGCAGAGGCCAAGCTGTCAGGGAGATTATCAGCCCAGTACAGGAGTAGAGAGTTTACTGGCTCTGATAGTATGTTAGGATAAACTCAGGGGTGGACACAATTCAAAATGTCCTCCAAGTAATTATAAGTTTTACTTATATTTTCTTTTAATGTCTTTGTGTATCAAAATGGTAACATTTAATCAAGCAAGAGTATGTTGTAGTTAATAAATGTTCACAGATTCATCCGGAAGTCTGAATTTGCAAGATTGGCAGATAAGTATCGCCACGTTTTATTTAAGTTTTTAAAAATAAGCGTAGCCACCATTACAGTACAGCACTAGAAGAACCCTGCTTCCTCCTTTAGACTTTAAATACTAAGCAGAGATGAAGCTGACATCATCATTGTAGGCATGCCGGGACATCACCACTAAGTAAGAGGTTGGCAGTCCTGGAAGAATTAGAGAGGATTCAGCATCTAGTCATGACAGTGATCTGTGGTATTTTATCACGGAGTGGTAGAAGGTTTATGGAAGGCTTGCTTCACTCCTAGGGCCTCAGGTCCTTATCTCCCTTCGTCTGGGTGACAGTGCACTAGAATGAGGGAGAGCTGCATGAGTAATGCCTTCTCAGGGCCGCCATATATGGCTGTGTGTTACCTAACTCCAAGACACCACTCACATCAAAGGGGCGATAGACATCCACATTTATCATGAAACCAGTTCAACTGAAGTGGTAAGGAAGAGGTGTGTTTAGTATCTTACAAAGGCTACACAGGTAGCTCTGACTGGAGACTAAGTTCTCAGAAAAAGATACTCAGGAGATTAAGTAAGGCGAGCATGTCTTTTAAACGTTATGTTTCATTCATGTAACAGGTGGCTCAGTAGACTAACTGACCTGTTTATACCAAAGCGTGGAAAGACAGCCAATCAAGTATTGAATTGTTACATTGGATGGCACTGGGAATGCAGGGGCCTTCAGGCTCAGGCTTTCCCTCCCAGACATGGAGAACTAGTGAGTAAGTCCACATGGCTGCAGCCGCTAAGGACCTTAAGAACAGTGGAATTCTTTCCTATTCAAACTTTATAGGTAATTAAGAACCTGGCTTTACGTTTCATGGGCTATTGGAAGAACTTGCCCAAGAGACACCTCTATTTCTCCCAATATTTTTTTTTAACTCAACAAGAAGGACTTTTTTTTTGCCATTTGTTTTACTATTATTGTTGGAATTTTATGCATAAGTACTGTATTTACATCATTTTTATCCCATACTCTTTCCCACACTAACTCCTCTCATGTCTCTCAATCCTTCCCAATTCATGAACTCTTAACTGTTGCTTTCTCTCTTTTCTCTCTCTCTCTCTCTCTCTCTCTCTCTCTCTCTCTCTCTCTCTCTCTCTCTTTCTCTCTCTCTCTCTCTCACACACACACACACACACACACACACACACACACAGGTATATACAAACACAACCTCCTGACTCCATTTAGTGTTGTGCATATGTATATGTGTGTAGGGATGAGTCCTTGAATTTGGACAACCTATCAGGGAGCTTGTCCATAGAGATGACCGTTATTGTTGTTGTTATTGTTGTTTAATGCAGCCATTAACTAGCTGTAATTCCTCTTCTAGGGGTGGGGCCTTGTGAGATCAGGGATGTCAGCTCCTATTATCATTGTGCAGGTCTTGTTCAGGTGTCATGAATGCAGCTCCAGGGACCCAAACTATGTCCAAATAAGAAATGAGTTTACTACAAAGGGAGTCATAGTTTAAATAATTAATTAGCTTGGTGAAAGTTAATTGGACTGAAGCTTGTCTATCAGAAGTTTTGAGTATGTATTGGGCTTGAAGTTGTAAGGGAGCAAACCAAAGAAAACTTATAGTTACCAAGGTAAAAGTACCAAAATTGGTGTAAAGAAATGAGTTTTGCATGCTTAAAGGAATACTTAAAAATGAAACAGAAAACATCAGTCAAGAATGTTTTCCTAAACTTTTTATTTTTTGTGCAATATCTCTTTTCCAGTTACATTTCCAATCTATTTGTGCAATATGTTCAAGGGATTGCAAGTGCCTCCATGGGCCACACCATCTCTTTTTTTCCCCATAACTATGGCTTTAATTTTTCCTCACCATTTCCCTCCTGGAATCTTTCGTACTCAGCCTTTTCTGTTTCTTGAGGAACCCTGGTGACATCTGCCAAGGCAAGCCTTTCTCTCCTTGTTCTTGAACATGGTCCTGACCTCAGAGGGAAATGGTTACGTAGATTGTTTGCAATTCTCTGAAGTTGAGTTACTCTCCCGCTTGTCAATAATAACATGATGCTTTTTGTGAATTCCTTCCCCTCCTCACCATGGCCTCCTTATCACAACTCCTGTGTCTATCACACTATGCTTAAGATCATGCAAGTGCCTTTCCCTTTTCTCTGGCCAGCTAACTTGCTCCATAAATCTTAGCTTATTTCATTTTGTATGGGCCAGTTGGTCAAGTTCATGTTATTCAGCAATGCAGGTTGATTTAGTTACTGTTCTATTGCTGTGAAGAGACATCATGATCAAGGCTACTCATGCAAAAGGAAACATTTGGGGACTTGCTTACAGTTTCAGAGGTTTAGTCCATTGTCATCATGGCAGCGAACATGGTGGCACACACGGAGCTGAAGCCGTAGCTGAGAACTTTACATCCTGATCTGCAGACAGGAGAAACGAAGAGACTAGGCCTGGTGTGGGCTTTTGAAACCTCCAATCCCACCTCCAGTGTCACACCTTCTCCAACAAGGCCACACCCCCTAATCCTTCTCAAAACAATTCCATCAGCTGGGGACCAGGCTTTCAAATATGTGTGCCTGTGGGGGCTATTCATATTCTCACTTCCACAAGATGGTTCTACCTTCTGTTCTAATAAATATGGCCATATAGAACCCAGTACTACATTTTTGTGTGTATGCATGTGAGTGTGTGTAGTGATTGTCTGTACAGTCATGTGTGCTCTCCTCCGTGTGGGTACACATTTGTGTCTGTGTGTGGAGGTCTGAAGTTGACATCTGCTGTCTTCTTAATTTTGAGCCAGAATCTCTTGCTGAACCAGGAGCTTCCTGATTTCAGTGACTCTAGATAGATACATAGCTTGCTCCAAGAATTCCCTGTCTCTGCTTTCTGAGTGCTGGGTTTACAGGTGGCCACCACACTTGCCCAGCATATACATAGGTACTGAGGATCCTAACTCCAGTAGCCACCTTTGTGTGATAAGCACTGTACCTATGGAGCAGTCTCCCTAGCCACAGAGGCCCAGCTTTTAAATCAAGGCATTGGTCACCATGTGTTTATGATTCAAAACTGTTATCATTTTTTTGTATTTATGATTCAATTAAATTGTTAGCTAATTCTTAGAGAATAATAGAGATTAAAAATTGCAAATAGAAATGGTTTAATGATAACAGAACAACATTTTGATTTTATTTATTCTACTTCTGATCTAAGGTTACAGACATTCAGGAGCCATTTGTAAACTATTTCTTGATTTGCAGTGTTTCCAGTATGAAATAATGTCAAGTTGAACTTCTTGATATCATCTCTTGGAGAAAGAATCTGGCACTTTCTATAGAAAAATTGCTAGATGTAAAACACTTGGAAAGCAAAACTACCCTTTTGTCATCTCTAATAAGCAAACAATGATGACTTTTTTTTTTTTCACAAAAATCTTTTCTTTTTCACTTTTAGTTTTTTCACATTGGTTTGAAAGTTAAACAGGATCTGGAAGTCACACTACTGCTATGTCTCTCTTGGGTGTATGCTTTAAAAAAAAAAATACCCTGACAGTGAAGTATTTAGTGGACTCTGATAGATTTATTAGCAAGTACAAAGTATTTCCATGGAATTCGGGCAGATGTTAGTTCCTGTTAGGAAGGGACAGTTGGCTGAAAGCAACAATTTCTGGGTCTTTTTGAATTCCTGAAGGAATTCTGCTGAGTACTGATGGGAGCGGCTGGAAGCCAACAGCTGAGGGCTGAGCAGAGTGAACTGCTTTTCTCACATCCTTCAAGAATTGGTAGTTGGTGAAAAGAATGTAAACATTCACACAGTAAAAGAAGTTCAAAAGAAGCCCCAAGTCCTTAACATTAATAAACCAACAACCCAAACGAAACTGCACAACTATGTGCATGGCTGATAAGAAGGGAAGAATTTCAAACATCTTTTTGAAGGAAAGAATACTAAAACAAGGGTCTTAAAAATAAAACCTCATTAAATGCTACATAGTAGAGCAAAAGGAGATGACATCCAGTAGGAGAAGGTGACCACTCTACGGTGACAGAGAGCACCCGTCTGGAGTGATGGTCCCCTGGTGTTAAGTTTGCTTCCCCTCTGTTGTCCAGAGCACCACCACCTTGCCCCACATTTTAATAATTTCTTTTGAACCTTCCATCCTTCCCTTCAAGCAGGTCATTTTGGAAAGCCTTGGTGTCTCTGTTACACATTTCCTCCGTGCTGCAGCTATGGTTGCATGCCTTTTAGAGTTAGCACGCCTGCTGAAGCCCAGACAGCATCTTTTTACATAGTGATTTTTTTTTTAAATTTTATTTTATGAAGGTGATACTCCCTACTAGCTATGAATATTAGATGATTTTTAGAAGTGAAGAAAGAGTTTGCTTTTCATCTCATATTCTCCAGTATTGTTGCCAAGCTCCTATGGGCATTAATTTGGGTGAGTATCTAACCCATACGTGCAGTAGTATGGTTACAACGTAGAGACCTGAACAGAGCAGTGTTTCCCAAATCTTATTACATATTTTATAAAAGCCTTGATAATGCTTATGGTTAAGTCTAAATATCTGGACCATGAAATCCACATTTCCAGTTATTAGCATTTGTTTACATTTCTCTATTGCATCCATTTTTTTTTGTGTGTGTAGGCATATATGTGTCACAGCATGCAGGTGGAGATGGCAGAACAATTTTGGAGACCTGGTCTATCATTCTGTCACGTGGGTCCTGAGGACTGAACGCAGGTTGTCATGTTTTTGCTGGCTGGTGCCTCTATCCACTGAGCCAGCTGGCTAGCCCAGCTACTTATTTTCAAATATGGATGTAGATATGGTATATTGCTGTAGTTTTGTTTTTCTGCCATTAAAAATATGTTGAGCTATAGAAATTGTGACATGTTTGTTGTGGTGGTTTGAATGAGAATGGCCCCATTGGCTCATACATTCAAATTCGTGATCCCTAGTTGGTGGAACTGTTTGGGAAGGATTAGGAGGTGTGGCTTTGCTGGAGGAGGCGTGTCACTGGGGGTGGGCTTTGAGGTTGAAAGCCCATGCCAGGACCAGTCTTATTCTCTCTGCCTCCAACTTGTGGATAAAATGTAAGCTTTCAGCTATGACTCCTGTGCCTTTCCTGCCCGTCTGCTGCCAGGCTCCCGCCACCATGGCCATGGGCTCAGCCTCTGAAACTGGAAGCAAGCCCTAATAAATGCTTTCTTCTTTCTGTAAGCTGCCTTGGCCATGGCGTCTCTCCACAGAAATAGAACAGTAGCTAAGACACATATGCTCATGAAAATACCATACTATAATAGTATCTACATGTCTTCTCATACCTTTTGTAGTCGTTTCTTCCCGTGCCTCCTCGAATGAAAATACCATACTATAATAGTATCTACATGTCTTCTCATACCTTTTGTAGTCGTTTCTTCCCGTGCCTCCTCGACGTCCCAGACAGCCACCCACCCCTTTTCTTTCTCTTCGTTTTCTGGTGGAGGCAGTGCTAGCGATTAACCTCAGGGCCTCATGCATGCTAATAGGTGCTCTACCACTGAGCCGCACTGCCAGCTCCACATCCATCTGCTTTTCAGCGACTGTAGATCAGCCTGCACTTTCTCAGACTTGCAAATAAATACAATTCATTACAATTCATACAGTACCCACTCTATACAGGCTAGCTTTGTAAACCAGAAACAGGTTGTGTGTATCAGCCACTTACTTTAAAAGTAATTTCTGAGCAAGAATGTATTTTATTAAAAACCTGTAATGCATTTGTTGGTGGGCACTAGAATCAAGTCTAAATAACAAATAAAAACAAATAAAGGCACTGCAGGTCTTTATTTAGAATGCTTTTATTCCTCTTTGGTAAATATACAGGAATAGAATGGGGGTCACATATAAGGGTGTGTTTAAGAACCTGATTAACTATTTAAGTGGCAACCAAAAAAAAAGGAAGTGATTATTTTAGCGTGTGATCATTTCCTCTGGATGGGGAGGGCACAGTGGGGGAGGGCATGGTGTTGGGAAAGAGTCTATGACAGTGGAAATATATGGTTGCTGCTCCTTACACCATGGCTAAACATCAGAAGTGGGTGCAATCTACAAAGCCTCCTCAATGCTCCACAACCTCTCCAAACAATGCTTTCACCGTTAAGACACCAAGGGTTCTAACAGGCAAGCCGATGAAGGACACTTCATGTTCAAGCCATAACAACTGCTGATTTGCATTTTGTTTCAGTAGTTTGGGGGAGGGGTCCAAGATTGTTTATTATTGCCAAGAACCAAGGTTTTGCCAATTCTGTTAGTCTTTGTCTATACCATGAGTAGGAACAGAATGGAGCATATGTTAAATGCAGCTCAATGGGGACATGGTGAAAAGAGCGGTGATGCAAAATCCCTGGTGAAAAATGAAAATAAATAGTATATTAGTATAATTGGGACTGCCAAACAGAAACAGTAAACCAAGGCTTAAACTGAGTAGGTAACTAGCGAGTACAAAAAGAAAGTGATGCAGGGGTGTTCAAGGTGATTCGAGGACTCAGGTTCATGCTGAAATGAAACTGACTTCAGTAGATGTGCAGGGGTCTAGGTACATAGTCATACTTTTAAGGTTCCACTCAACTCTGAGTTGTGATACTTTAAGATATGGTTAAGTTTCTCTTTGGCAGAGGACCACCATGTCTTCAGTTACAACTGAGAGATTTATAGAAATACGAGACCAACATCATTAGTGACACATATTAAAAGGATTAGCAGGCAAAATATGAAATCACATCACACTTTAGACTCACAAATTACCTACGAGTGGGTTACACACTCACGTGTTAATTGGAGTCATTGGAGAACTGAAAAGTGTGAGCCATGTGAGGTTTCTGATTTTGTACCCATGTTAATTTCTGTTGTGATAAATGTAGTTTTTTGAGCTGTTACCATTAATGGAAGCTGGATGAAGAATAAACAAAATATGTTAATTTCTTTAGTTTAACTAAAGGTCTAAATTTATTTCCAAATGAAAAGTTTTTAATAAGAGGAATGAGCAACTAGATTAGATTTTAAGAGTTAGGGGCTTGGAGTTATATTAGATTTTTTTTTTTTTTCCTCAGGATGAAGACTCTCTGATTTTCCTTACCCAAAGTGTAATACTTGGAACCCCTCCCCCAAACTACAAGCATCTGTATCCTTTCAAATAAGCAACATATGCTCATATACGTCCTAGGACCCCGAAAACAACATGTTCATGAAGACAAGGGATGTTGTTGTTAAATGTGTATCGAGAGTCTTGCAGGTTCTGGTCTTTGAAGATGTAAAGATGACAGATGCCATTTCTGCTCCTATTGGATTCAGAATCCAGAGAAAAGGGCTGAGCAAACACAGAATTTTGCAGTGTAGCACTATTTGATTTACAGCACGAATAAGTGGGCCACAAGGGAAGGTGTGAAACTCATTCTGGGTGGAAGTGAGTCTCTGAGGTACCTCAACCATTAGTAGGTCCAGTGAAATATTTTATTCAATCATTCCTTAGTGTGTGTGGGAGATTGGTGCCCTTGAAGCTCAGGTCTCCTAGATAAAATCACACAGTGGTTACACATAACCTCAGCACATCCCTGTTATAGTGCATTTAGGATCATCTATAATATGTAAGTAAATGCTGTGTTAATGGTTGTGTTACAGTATAGTTTAGGAAATAATTGCAAGAGACTACATTTTCAGTATACACGGGACCTCCTTTTTTCTCAAATACATTTAGTGTGCAGTTGTATGAAACTGATCCTGTGGAGCCCGCTGGTGTGAAGGGTCAACAGTGGCCATCTTGCTGAGACTAACAACAGGTGCCTTGTTTCCATGGAGAAAAATTTGATTAGCTGTTTTCTCCTTTAAACCTTCCAAGATCAGGCGACATCCAAGCACTTTATATATTGTAGAAAAGATGGAGAAATCTTTACATAACCCTGCATCATCAGGAGCTTAAAGATCAAGCACTTTATATATTGTAGAAAAGATAGAGAAACCTTTACATAACCCTGCATCATCAGGAGCTTAAAGGTTAATTTTTTGTGCAGTTCATAGGATGGGATTCTTTTTGGGAGATTTGTACAATGGGTGGTACCAGCATACTAATTACAGCACAGCATCGAAACAAGTTCATTAGTTGAATTATTCATAGGACTCTTTTGGTCTCTGTGGAACACGCTGGGATCCAAAATCCTCATAATTTGACTTTATACCATGTAGGTGAAAATACTCAAAACATCTTTAAATAGCACCTTTGAGAACCCAAAGTGTTTGCTTTACAGCAAATTAAATAATTAAATCTCATGTATTTCTAAATGAAATACTTCATATTTCACCCTGGAGTCTAAAAGAATGATGTCATTCCAGACATTTTCTTCACTGAGTGGGAATCCATGCACTTAGTGATGCAGGAACTGCTTCATTATTGCGAGAGAATCACAGTTACACATGTGTTCTCAGGTTCTTTGCCTTTCTGCAGTAAGGTAGGCTCTGTGCGTCTTTTCCTATAGAATAGGGCCAACTAGCTCAGAACCAGCAAACTGTGAGCAATCCCCAGAACCTCTGAGGGCTCTTCAAAAGAAATCCTGAGACTTCCTCTGGGTTTCCCTGGGTTGCTCTTAGGCAGAAATCATCTACCTGCAGTGAGACCCCACCCAGGAGGGTCCATGGCCAGGTGGTCTGGTCTACTCCAGCTGGAAGCTCAACTCCAGTTGCACTCAATGCAGCAAGACCCTCAGTTCACAATAGCCAGCGCGCGCATTTCACTGTGACATCCCGAGGAATCCTAAGTCATAAGTTCCCAGCAAGTCTTCTTCCATGTCAGGTTCAGAAACTACGGCACAGAGGGAAACACAAAATGCTAAAAGATACTACACTTACTCTAAGGACAGCTCCATGCATTCTTTGGTAGTAACCAACAACTCCCTAAAAGGACTTAAGACCAGCTCAACAAGATGAAATTGTGTCTGGTACTGGAAATCTAGCTAACTCTTTAGTCCCAGTGAAGTCATGGCAATTGGAGGTGAATCTGCAAGCTCTAATTTATTAAACCCACATAACCTCTAAATGTAGTTTTCACCCCACATCAGGGGAACTTCTCTTCGCAACGGAGACTTCTAGGGAAAATTGTAACCAATCAAAAGGCAGAGGTGTGGAAGCCACTACCAATGGACATCTCTACAAAACACTCCCACTCAGGGAGCACTACAGAACGGGGAAGGGGGTGTGGGGTGTGGGCAGAAAGTCTGTAAGAGCCAGAGGATCAGGGGATTTGCTGTGCGATTGTGTCTCCTAGTAACATCATGAGCTACACCTGCAAAGACGTAACCACATCACTGCCCAAATGTAAGCTGAACAAGGACATACCAAATTGGATGGGGAAAAGTCCATGATGCCTTAACCGTGCAGGACTCTCCTGCAGTCCATTAAAGTTGATTTATTGGCCATCTGATCTACTTTAAATGTCCTCTAGGTTTTTGACATACATTTATCCAGGAGCAGTCACTTTAATTGTGTCCTTGGTGAGGAGGACTCAGTTTAAATATGCTCACCCAGGTGGCAGCTTCTGAGGAGGAAGTGAGTTCCAGTGGACCGGAAACTAAGGCCCGGCTTTCCTGCTTCTAGCCACCTGTTTCCAGGGAGCTGCAATAGCCTGTGTGTGGAGATTTTTGGAAGTAGTCAGTAGGAAAGAAAATAAACTGCATGCATTTTGAAAACTTGATTTTTATGGGGAGAAAAAAGTTGAAGGTCCAATTTAGTGTGCAGTGAAGAAGGCAATTTGCAAATGATTTAGGATATCCGAGTGTGCAATTTTATATCCAAATGGGAGAACATTTGGCATTGCTGCGTGTAGCAAGCAAATGAGGTCATGCTGGTAAAGAACCCTGGTGAGCAGCAACTTCCAGTATCCACAGTACTGAAGACCAGGCAGTCACATGCAGCATGTGCGCCATACAA